>LNAC01000001.1:15415847-15476443 GCA_002007465.1 Ailurus styani
GGGGGGGGGGGCTTCGAGGCTAGTGACCTAAGCTCAGACTGACTCAAATCTGAATGTGGTCCAGCGCCAAGGTCTGACCCAGCACTTTATTTTAGCTACTTCAGATAATAATAACCAAGGGATTGTATGTTTAGCATGCTTCTTACTTTTTTTGGCATTTCCTTAGGTATCCAAGTGAGCAAACTCCTCAGGTGTTATATGTAACCCCATCTAAAAAAATAATAATAAAAAGAATAAATTTTGGTGGCTCAGTCAGTTAAGCATCCTGGTTTTGGCTCAGGTCATGATCTCACAGTTGTGAGATCAAGCCCAGCATCAGGCGCTGTGTTCAGCATAGAGCCTGCTTCAGATTCTCTCTCCCTCTCTCTCTAATAAATAAATAAAAATAAAATCTTAAAAAAATTAAAATGAATAAAAATAAAATCAGTAACTCTTATCTTCAAGCAACTTTCTGGATATTCTACATAAAACTAGACTGATCGGGACGCCTGGGTGGCTCCGTCGGTTAAGCGGCTGCCTTCAGCTCAGGTCATGATCCCAGGGTCCTGGGATCGAGTCCTGCATCGGGCTCCTTGCTCAGCAGGGAGCCTGTTTCTGCTTCTCTCTCTGCCTGCCTCTCTGCCTACTTGTGTTCTCTCTCTCTCTCTCTCTCTCTGACAAATAAATACATAAAATCTTTAAAAAAAAAAAGCTAGATTGATCTTAGATAACCATTATAATTTAACATAGTAAAAACTGTAGTATTTGTATGGTTTATGACTGAGGGCTGTGAAAAATTAATTTCTGCTAGTATTCTAATCAACAGACGTTATGAAGCATTAACTTCTATTATTGACCAGTTGCAAAGTTGAAGCACATTTTTGGGGGACTTCTTTTTGTTTTGTTGTTTTTATTTAATTTATTGTTCTAGGCAACTAGAATCAAATCATAGTTTCCTTGCCATTTGCTCTCAAATTTCACACAGCCATGGTTATTGAGTTTTTAATTTAGGCATTTTCCATGCAGCCTTTCAAACTTATTTCTATTGTAGTAGCAGAAACTTCATGAGACAACCAATTCCTAAAATGTAGAACATTCCTTTCTATCCTTTTCATTGTTTGAACCGCTTTATATTGTGTTTGTGTGTGTATGATTTTTTTTTGTACTTCATACCTAATCTGCTCTTTTCTGGATTTGGCATATTAGTGGTATTATATTCCATTGAATGGATACACCTAATTTACTTCATTATTCCCCGATTCGTTGAGAAAGTTTTATCTTTATAAATGGTAGTATGATAAATATTTTTGAGCAAATTTTCCCATTTGGAGATCACTTTTTATTTTCTCCTTGGGGCATGTTTCTCAAAGTGGGAAGTAAAATCTCTGGGTTTTGAGGCCACCACCAGCTTGTTCTCCGGAAAAATCAACTTAAAATGTCACCAGGTCAGTGTTATGGACAGTGTGGGTTGGTGGCCAGAAGCAAGGGTAAGATGAGAGCCTGTACAAGCTACACACCTGCACAGGGGTCTCTTACCTGCTCAGAAACATCCTGCATTTGTGGAGAGGGGAGGTCATACCCTGTGTTCTACCTCTGCTATTATAAAAATCAGATGCAACGATGAACATACTTTGTAAAACCGAAAGGCACCGTAGCAAAGTGGCCATTAGGGTAATCTCTTTTTCCTAGAGCTCTAGCAACATGGGAGTTTACCATTTTACATCGTAAAATTTGGGTAAATGCAAAAACTGTGGGTTTCGAGCAAAATGCATTAACTGCAGGATGCTCCTTTGCATACGTATGGATATAGGATATGGCCCTAAAATGTATGCATGAACAGGTCGACGTGACAGTTCCCAGGCAGGCTTTGTAGAACTGGATGTCACTGGGACCCGATAATAGCCTGAATGTGTATCTGATGCTCCCACGTTCTCGCACTTCTTTCCAGGGCTACCAGGACTCTCGAGACCGGGTGATCCACTGGTCCACCAGCCAGGGCTCCATCAACTCCCCCGTCTACAGCCGCCACAGTTACACTCCAACCACATCTCGCTCTCCCCAGCATTTTCACAGACCTGGTAAGGACGCCTGTTCCCAAGATTCACTCTGTGTAATAGTCTGTGTTGCTGTGTGATTTTCTTTTTCCCACCACTGATAGTGTGTTTAAAATCTACTACTAAATAGATCTCCCCTTTTCCCAGGGGGAAAAAAAGACTCATATCCAACTATAATTTGTGTCATTTTATGATTATATTCATTATGATTTATTAAATAATTACATTTTGATAGTGAACCACGGGAAGCCAGGGAGATTTTTTTTTTAGACTTAAAGAAAATTTCATCACCTTGAGACTTAAAATGAAGATCTCCAAAGAAAATATTTTGATGTGCCTTTTAGGCACATCTAAAATATAGCATTAGTCATTTGTTGGTGGATTTGCTGTGTTTCCCCGAACCAGGCGCAGGGTGTTACTAAGCACATGTGGTTAAGCACCTTCTAGAAAGAAGTATTCCATGCAGCCTTGGGGTTGTATTTGATAACTTTTCAGATCCATTCTAGCCCTTAGACTTTGAACCAGACCTGGAAAACAGAAAAACATTAGAGACATATTAGGATAGACAATATCGAACAGTAGTGGACTTCAGGTGACCTTTATCTGTGCACAGTGTAGTCCGATTACTATTAGTGGGTGTCTCATGTGGAATGGAAGAATGGAGATGCCAGCAGAGATCCACGCTTCCCTGAGAAGTAGACTCGCAGAGGGAGACTCTGGCCTTCTAAACCACTGTGGCGGCAGCAAACATCTCAGAAGATTTCCTTTTAAGCTTTTTGCTTCTGTGCAGGTTGATGAGAACAAACTCATTCATATGCTAACTTCTTTGATAAAATAGAACTAAAGGAAATGAACAGAATATAAAAAGGCTGCGGTCTTTTCCTTAAAGCCATAGATGAGTGTAGAAGATTGATTTTTTGCTATGTGATTCTTTAATAATGTATAGTTTTCTCTAGGTCATAAATTGTGTTTGTTGAGTTATGTTAAATGAGGGGTTTTTAAGAAATGGATTCTTTTTTTTTTCATATACAACTATATTCATTTAATTCATGCCCTGAACTTGGGTCTGAACTTAAGCCCTGTCTGTGTGGCGGACAAGGAGTCCTGTACACAGCCACCCCTCCATACAGTCAGGTGCTGAGGTCACTGAGGCCACGGCCATGACCTCGTCAGAATGATGTGGGGCTACAGAGAAATTGTTGTTCCAGAGTCCCCTGAATAGTGAAGAGGTGTCCAACCAGGAACATTATTTCCCTAAAAGATCGTGTCACTGTTGAGCACTGAAAGTTTTCGTTTGTCCCAGTCTGGTTCGGAAGCCAGCAGCCTTTAGAACATTCCCCTTTCTAAGTGCTCCTCCTCCTTTTCACAATATATTATGGGCATGCATGATGCCAGTTATTAGGGCGTGTAACTATTTTCTCAAGCTCTACCCTTGTCAAGTGAAGCCGGTGGCGTTCTGACAGCAGGGCTGTGGTCAGTATAAAAAACCTCTGATGATCCAGTCCGCGGGTTCTAGGTGCCAGGTGACGGTATACATTCCCCAGGTCTGGGTTTAGTTTTAATGGTCCGTTTTCCTTCCAAGATAATGAAGCTTCCAGTCCCCCTGTGCTGCCACCACGCAGTTCTCAGGATCCTAAGTAGCTCTTCGCCACCCAGGGAATACAAACAGGTTTTCCTTCTACAAAGGCAAATAAAATTAAACCGCTACTAGGAGAAGTTGGCAGCTTAAAAAAAAAAAAAAAAAAAAAAAGGATCTGACCTTTACATATAACTACTTCTTTTCAAGGTTCTTAAAATGATTATCGGGGTTTTTTTTACATGTGTTTCAAGGGTTCTGTTTTGTCAGGTGCTTTTTAAAAACAGCTATCTGAGTCTAAATGATGTGCCCGGTACTGGCTCGAGAGTAGCCCGTGTCATCCGGACAGAGAATGTCCTGGTGGCCATTCCTTCTCATAAAGCCATTTATTCCCAGAGAGTGACTCTGTACCAACTCGAACCTGTTTGCAAACTCTCCCCACTCTGCCTCGCCCTCAGCAGGTGCGTTCTTAATCCTTTTGCCTTCTTCCTTTTTCAGACTCCTGATTAACGTTCTTTATTCCCTCCCCCCTTGGAATGATGATGTTGTCCCTGCTCCTGTGTTAATTTCTGTTCTTCTTTTCTGTTTCCACCTGGCCCCGCCCCTGACCCTTGCCGCACAGAGCTGCTGCCTCCTGGTGTGCAAAGGTTGTCCCTCCTGCGCACCAGCAGCCTCAGCTCCGCCCACAGCGACTCCCGCCCCAACTCCCCCTTCCGACACCACTTCATTCCCCATATCAAAGGTAAGGAGGCAGGCTTCTCCAGGCAGCACCCGCAGAGTGGAGATTTATTAGCACCCTGGGAAGGCTAATAAGACGCATCTCCAAGAGTTAGCTCCCAGCTTTCAACCTCTCCGCATGCCTGCGTGTGTCGTGACTACACCCGGCGTCTTAGAACTGACATGGCATCTCTCCACGCGAGAAATATGTCATTTCTAAGGGCTCTAGATGAAGAAACAGGAAGTAGGTTTGAGACCATAAGATTTATTACCCTACTACTGCTTAGGAAAAAAAACCCATATATTATCATTTTGTTTTTCTGTGTGTCAAAAGCAAAATATAATATATAGACAGGATATCTTCCTGGTTTTGCTATGTGATGCGGCTCAGCACATGATACCGGCATTTAGCAACAAATACACAAAACTTGTCCTACTGGTGATAAGCCACTTAACCAATGAATGATATGAAAACACTTTGATGGTATAAAGAGATCTGTGGCAATGTAACTTAAATTCCTCTCCTCGAGCCAACCCTTTGAGTCATCGATCCTCTTTTGACTGGTCCTGATCTCTGCAAGATGCAGAAGAGCTTTGCCTTCTGTTTTCTGTTTCTGCCCTACATCCCTGCCCATTCCCTTTATGGCATTCCCATTGTTTTCCTCCTTGTCCATCATGCTTCCGTAGCAGTCCACAACTGGGGCACCCGTTCCCCTCCATGTGTTGGGGGATCCAAGAGCCCTGAAGGGGTGTCAAAGGGGCCATAATTTAAAATACGTATGAAGCATGCTAACTTGTTCCGTAGTCTTGATTTGAACCAAATTAACCCATGACAGTAGCTGGAGGAGGGCAGTGGCAGAGGAGCACAGATGCTGTTACGGGACTTGAGGCAGACCTAACCGATCCTGACCCTGGGATCCGAGCACTCAGCATCCTGAGCCCTGGGACTGAGTAGCCAAAATGTTGTTCTAGTTGATTGAGCTTTCATTTGCAGTCTACCCAAGTTATTTTCTTACTGCTCACTTGGATTTTCGAGCTACTGAGTCCAAAAATATAGATGGACTGCACTTAATCAGCGTGCCGTTATTTTTATGTGTGCTACTTTAGCATTTTCTCTGCGGTAAAAATAATGGTGCTGACATGCTTATTGAAGACACGCATTATTTGTCATTGGCAAAGAGATCAGCCTTTTTCAGTTGGAGTGGCACTTTCTAAAATTCTTGACAGATTACTTACAATTATTATTGCTAATTAGCATGGGGGGCTTTAGAGAATGTTTATAAAATCGTGAGAAACTATTAAAAAAAACTACAGAGATGTATTTTAAAGAGACTTTAATATAGAAGCCCGTGGCCCAACTGAGGTTTGTTTGCTTCTAATATGCAAGAGAAAATAGGTTTTTAATTCAAAAACGTAAGCTGCCTTGTTTGGTTACTAGATGTTTCATCTTTCCAAAGAGATGCTTTTTGTAGGAGGAAAAATGCCATATGCCCTATAAAGTTATACAGGGTTTGTACAAATAACACGTCACGAAGTATCGAGACACAAAACCTTGTGTCTGTGCATGGCTTTATGGAGAGTTGGAATGGACACTGGAGGCCTAGGTTTAAAGATTATCTCTGTCCCATGCTCGCTGTGGGACCTTGGATTGTTGGCTTCAGCTTTTGCGTGTCACTTGCCTCCCTTGTCTACAGAACCTCTACTGGGTCGTTGGGGGTATGTGAGGTCAAGTGCCCTGGTGTGTAGTAAGCACTCAGCTCATCTTGTCCGTGACAGTTTCCCCCTGGGCACGGTGCCCTTAAAAGCACTTTTGATTACATCATTCCATTCCATTCTCTGGTTAAGGGTCCCCTGGCTAAGGGCTCACACCTAGGGAGTGCGCACGAGGACCAGACCCCAGGCCCCCCATCCCCCTGTGTGTTTCAGTATAAATTTACATGAAGGATAATTTTAAAAGCAGACTTCTTTTCCATCTCTGTTTAACTAGAAAATTGCATTCTTGTTGCGGCTAAGACAAACAGCTGCTTTCAGTCATTTAAATTTTTCCTTTTCAATAGGAATACCAAATAATAATTATGTACCTTGTGTGCCCAAATGATGCCTTACTAAAAATGTAGATTTACAGTTGACCCTTGAACAATGGGGGGGTTAGTGGCACCAACCCTCTGTGCAGTAGAAAGGTCTTGTATGAATTTTTATCTCTAAAAACTTAACTACTAATAACCTACTGTTAACCCTTACTGATAACACAGTCAGGTAGCACATATTTTACATGTTACATGTGTTATAGACTGTATTCTTACAATAAAGTGAGCTAGAAAAAAGAAAATGTTACTAAGAAAATCAAGATGAAAATAGTTCTATACCGTTTACCAAAAAATACCCATGTATAAATGGACCCATGTTGTTCAAACCCGTGTCATTCAAGGGTCAAAGGTGTATCCTTTCCTGTCTTCAGACTGAATTTGAACTTTTGACACAAATACTGTGATTTTAAATTGTAGAGACCATTAGGCCAAGAGGTATTTGCTTGACCCTGAGCTCACACTTTTATTTTTTTATTTTTTTAAAGACTTTATTTATTTATTTGACAGAGAGAGATTACAAGTAGGCAGAGAGGCAGGCAGAGAGAGAGGGGGAAGCAGGCTCCCTCCTGAGCAGGGAGCCCGATGCGGGCCTCGATCCCAGGACCCTGAGATCATGACCTGAGCCGAAGGCAGAGGCTTTAACCCACTGAGCCACCCAGGCGCCCAAGCTCACACTTTAGAAACATCTAATGGTCTCTCTCCCATATGCCTGTAGTTCATTCCTATAAAATAGTTTACATACATCAGATACAAAATGTAATGTACCTAACGGTATATGCCTAGTTTTAAAATCAGATGTGCTTTTTGCTAAACTACAAAATAAATCACGAAGAATTTGTATATTAAAGATATTGCTTGGGCGCCTGGGTGGCTCAGTGGGTTAAAAGCCTCTGCTTTCAGCTCAGGTCATGATCTCAGCGTCCTGGGATCGAGGCCCGCATCAGGCTCTCTGCTCAGTAGGGAGCCTGCTTCCTCTTCTCCCTGTCTCTCTNGTAGGGAGCCTGCTTCCTCTTCTCCCTGTTTCTCTGCCTGCCTCTCTGCCTACTTGTAATCTCTCTCTCTGTGTCAAATAAATAAATAAAAAATCTTTAAAAAAAAAGATATTGCTTTAAAAGCTTAATGTAGTTGAATAAATAAAAACTGATTCTTCAAGGAATTACTTCTTAGTTATTCCAAAAAACATGTGTCCATTTCCATGGAAGACTTCTCCAGCACTTGGAAATTTTGACACGGAGGGCATTTATGGCCATTGGAGAAATACATCTAAGGTGTCTTCAAAATGGAGCCAGATCCACCATGGTCCTTCATTTAAATATTCACGTTTTATCTTTGAGCTCGTCTTAACAGTCTGGAGGCAGTTATTTTTAAGACAAATGAGGATGCCAGGGCAGGATGTATGTCCTTCTCAGGAATGTGTAGCTAGAAGCAGGGGGCCCCTTTGCCACTCGCAACCAGAAGTGCAGCCCCTCTCCTCCCCCAACCCCCCTACCCCCACCTAAGTCCACTTTCCTAAGTTCACTTCCTGGTCCTTTTCTGACTCATGGGTCTGGGCCCCCAAGGTTCATGGAGCTGAGGATGCCGCATGCATGTAAAGCTAAGATACCCATCACAGGCTGTCTCTATTCCACTGGCTTCTCCATCCACGTTCTAGAATGTTCATCTTGTTTCCCGCTGTGTTTTTATTTCTGTTCCCTAGACTCCCCTGCAGCCTCATTCTACATTGGTATGTCGTTGTTGGGCCACATGAACACGTACATGCTTAGATTTGGAAAGCTTTTCACTCTGTTCTGAGCTTTGTCTGTGCCCTGTTTACTGAGTTTCTCTTCCCTCCCCTTGGAAATAGTGTTGGGCATTATGTTCTGTGTCCACGAGGTAGAAAACAGATTTGTGACCCAGAGGGCTACCTATATTAAGTCTCTTTAAAAGGAATCTTTGCTGTTCTGCAGAAATGATTTTCTTTCATGCAAATATTTGACACTTGCTGAAGAAAACCATGATGCTTATTGGAACTTGAAACAAGAACCAGCAATCCTGAAATTCTGTCATGAAATTCTAGAGGCTACCAACTTTAAGGTCCCCTCAAAATATTCATTTATATTTTGGAATATAAGCGCTCAGAGTCCAGAAAACCAGGCAACACTCCAGCAGGTCCCCCAGCAGACACATGCACAGCCATTTTGATTTGCTTGTCTCAGGATTTGTCTCTGGGCTCTCAGGGTACCAGAAAGACAACTGAAAACGAGGACAGAGCATTTGAGTTTGTTAAGCAAGTGATTGATCTCCCACGACTGAAAATGAGCTTATGAAGCTGATATGGAAGGAGCTAAAAATGAAGGCTAAGAAATATTTATACGCAGTAGCTTCTCATCACAGTAGCTGAGATCTCTAACAACTGAGAGTCAACCAATACAAGGAAGAACTTATTTAAGGAACAAAATGGCTATGAATGTGATAGATACAATATTCTATGACATATATGCTATTATATTATCTTTAAACAGTGTCTACATCTCCAAGCCTGTGATGATAATGGTGATGGTAATATCTTCCATGTATGATCTTTCATCTGACACCATATAGAGTACTTTGCCTAAGTAATACAGAAGGCATAAAAATAACATCTTAGGGCCCTCCTCAGGTATTTCCTTCTGGCATGGAGTTAAAGTTTTATCACTTCAAGATAGGGTTTTTTTTTTTTTTTTTTTTTTTTAAAGATTTTATTTATTTATTTCACAGAGGGAGAGAGATCACAAGGAGGCAGAGAGGCAGGCAGAGAGAGAGAGGGGGAAGCAGGCTCCCCGCTGAGCAGGGAGCCCGATGCGGGCCTCGATCCCAGGACCCTGAGATCATGACCTGAGCCGAAAGCAGAGGCTTTAACCCACTGAGCCACCCAGGCGCCCCAAGATAGGGTTTTTAAGTCAGAAAAAGAAAAGAGGATTTACCTTGAAAATTTTTCTTTTTCTTTGAAAATGCCAAAAAATGGGGGCACCGGAGTGACTCAGTTGGTTAAGTGGCCAACTCTTGATTTCAGCTCAGGTCTTGATCTCAGGGTCGTGAGTTCAAGCCCCGCATTGGGCTCCACACTGGGCATGGAGCCTACTTTTAAAAAAAATGCCAAAAATGTTTAATGCCTTTGTATTTCAGGGGCTAAGAATTTGGTACCTAGCCACAGTACTCTGACACCTTGTTCCCAATGAGACGTGTGGAAGTCACATTGTTCAGAGTCCCTTAGATGGGTGCATTGTTGAGTCTGTCTTTGCCTAGTGCTTTAAAATGTTTTGTGGAAGGCTTTAATTGACTCTAGCATTAAATCTATTTATAAGAACTTGAACATAGTAGTGAAGTTTTGTTTTGTTTTTAAGCAGTTAGAAAAGTCAGTGGTTGCTGAAATAGGCAGTCAAATAAAGAACTATGCCCAACAAGAGATAGCATTCAGCCAGAACTCACCCATCAGGAGTCCAGCCAGTCACTCCCCAGCCTTTGAGAATCATCTGCCCTATCTGAGAAGTGATGGGCTCCTCCGGCCCCTTGCCAGCAGAGCATCTCCATGATATATTTTTAATACTTGGGCAAATGCTAATTCTTATAACCTTAAATCTTTGAGTCCCATCTATGCAGATACTTTTGTGTTTGCATGCCATGGGCTAATAATCATCAAAACAAATTTAATGGAGTTTCATCCGATCAAATATTATCACCAAAACCCATGAGAACATTTCCCTGAGATGTCTGATGGTCTTCTCCACATGCAGGGAGAGTAGAGTGGAAGGGCCGAGAGCAGCGTGGTTCAGAAGCAGGAGCAGCCAGTGCTCAGGATATGCAGAAAGCTGTCTCTCTAGACCTTTTGAGAACAGCCCCCAAGAAGTATTCTGTTTTTCAATTATGGATTACTCTTGTAAGTTCTCATGTCTACAGGAGTAAAGAATTTCTCTGAAGTGAAATAGTTAAGTTGGGGTTATCGAGGATCTAGTATGAAAGTTATAAAAAGGAGATATTATTATGACCTTGTTACTCAATACAAGCATCTGGCTGTCTTTATCCAAGAGCAAGGTGAAGGTTAATCTTACAGTGGTGCTTACTAAATTCTGCTGTTAATAGCTCAAGAATTCATGAGTAGGCTACTTCAGTCATTCATTGGCAGGCATTTATTAGGCACCTGGGCTTGGCCAGGCACAGTGCTGAGCACAGAAAGATGAATGAGACCTAGTTCTAATTCAGCCTTAGATTTAAAACAGGATTTACTTTTATATGTAAACCACATTCTTCCTTCCCTTGCTTGCCTCTACCTGTGTCTTTTCATTTTTTTCAGATGTGAGCTATTTTTCATTAGAAGAGTGATAATAAATGAAATAACTTTTTAAAAAATTAACTTTTTAATAGATCAGCAGTTTGGGGTGAAGCATCATAATTTTTAGAAGCTAGTATCTGATTTAAATAGTAAAGTATACATTATAATGTATTAGGAGCTAGATGTGAAATGGACTCTTGAGGAAAAAAAGTAAAGAGCTTCAGAACTTGATAACCAAAAACCTGGAATCTAAACTGAAGCCAGAAACAAATTCAAATCTCATTTGGAAGATCCTGATGCCCGTTCAGTACAGATGCTCTGGTTACCTAAAAATACACATACTGAGAAATTAAAACTACAGTAAGCATGTTATTTTAAAACTCTAGTAATTGGTATCTTTTATACTTTGTGGGCCAGATTTAGAGCAGCCCGGCTTACTTAAAGAAATCAGCTCATGCTCTGATTTCTGAAGGTGTGTGGTTTGTTTCATATCGTTAGCATTAACTGATAAATCACACTGTATGAAAACTTACAACTTTTGTGCTTCAGAGGGCACTATTGAGATAGTAGAGACAACCCGCTGAATGAGAGGAAACGTTTGCAAGTCATCTATCTCTCCTTATAAGGGACTTGTATCCAGAATATATAAAGAAGTCTTATAACTCAGGAACAAAAGTAATCGCATTATAGTTCATTAACTCTTGATCGTCCCCTGCACCTTCTGGTGTATTCTTGGGGCAGATGTTTTCTCAGACATGAGGTAGGAGGACAGTTGGGGGCAACAGCTCATCTCCAACAGGCCACCACAGGCCTCGGGTCAGCCCGGCCAGAAGGGAGTGATACCAGCCTTGGTGACACTCAAGGCTTTGCAGCCAAGTGCCATCTAGCCTTCCTAGCCCCTTCCCTAGTCTCTCCTCCAAGAACACCTTGCTGTCCAGCCGCAGTGGCCAGGACTGTTGTTCTACACACCATGGCCCGCCCTTCCTCGGGACATTCAAGCCCTCTAGAATCTAGGCCTGCTCACCCCTCGGCCCACCCTCCCCCCTGGTATACTAACTCCTTGGTGCCCTGCTCAGTCTAACCTCTTAGCTCTCTGCGAGAATTGATGGCACCCTCACCTGAGCAAGCATGTCCTGGTCGTAGTCTGTCTCCTTAGGTAGCTTCTTAGACTCGCCCCCGTCACAGGCAGGGCTGACATCTCATTCATCTCCATGTCCTCAGTCGTAGCTCAGTGCCCAGCCCTGGGAGGTGTCTAGACCTGTTTCACAGATGGAATTGTTGGACTGGGTGGAGCCTCAGAAAAGCCTTGGAAGAGGCAGGTGGAGAGAGGTTTAAAAGGTCCCATTCCCGGGGAGGAAGGGCTCTGACCCTCCAGTGTGTATTGCACAGTGAGGAAGCAGAAGCATTTGCTGCCGGTGCAGACACTTTGCATGGCTAAGGGGCTAAGGGGGACTGGGTGAACACACAGGGTCCCAGATATACGTAGCCTTCCATTCGGAGAAATCCATTCCAGTCGCCAGCCTCTGCTGTCGTGCCTCGAAGTGACTGTATTTGGGCTTGCGTATCCCCCCCCCCGCCCCTTCACATGCTTGGGATTTAATGGTCTGACAGCTGATCCTGAATCATCAGCAAGTGACCTTCCATGACTCTTAATGTACTTTCCATCTAATCAGTTTGCTGCTAGCTCACGGCCTTCAACCGCATGCCATTGGAATGACGCATCCTACCGCTAGCTGCTTCTAACCCAGTTCCACGCGAACTCAAGTCTCTCTTGCGGAAAACTAAACCTCCTGTCACCCTGGGAGCCAAGTTGATAAATTGAGTTTGTTTCTTCTGTTTCTCCTTTTGGATGTACCTCCTTCCGGTTTGTTTTGAATTTTTATTATGCTTGCTTTGTTTTCTTTATTGCTGTCCCTTCTCTTATTTTGTTTTCTCATTCTTCTCATTGGAGGCAATGAGCCGTCCAGCGGCCGGAACTCCCCTCTCCCTTCCCGGCCAGACAGTCGTCCTCTCACTCCAACCTATGCTCAGGCCCCTAAACATTTCCATGTTCCAGGTAGGAGCTGACACGGTCTTTGTCTGGGTGTCCTGTCACGGTGTAGAATGTAGCCCTGTTACCTGTCTCGTCTCATTCCTCACGCTCTCTTCATCGGATGCACACAGTGGACAAACCCTAAATTGCACGATCTGACCCAGAGGGCCTCTCAGAAGTTTGGGATGTGAAATGCCAAGGATCGTATTGGAAGGTTTAAGTTTTCTCAAATTTTTTGAACGGAGGAGGGAAGCAGAGAGTGAAGGAAGGAGGGTTGAGTTGCTTTGTTTTGTTTCCACTAAGATTTTAATGTTACTTGTATATGAGTGTCCTTCAAAGATACCACTCTGTGGTTTATTGTTATTGACCAGTTATCCCAATAATAAGAATAAACCACAGCATCACTCAAGAGTACTATTACTTTTTCCTGCTTGTCTCCAGTGTGGAGATTCTTTCTATGGACTTTTCAGAGAGGTCTACAATTGGATCGATTGGTTGGTCCTTCTGCAGTGAATAACCGACTGACAACCTTCTTAGCCCACAAAGATATCTTGCAATTTAGGCTTGGTGCTGTAAGCTTTGCTGAAGTCATAAGCATTTGCTGCCACAGTACAAATAGTAATTTGCCATCAAGAACTGTAAAACTCAAAACCCAACAGTATCTTAATGTTTAGGGTCAGCTCAATTTTTAAGGGCAAGATTGGCCATCAGAGGTCATGATGTTTTGGTTTTTTTTTTCCATCAGAAGTACATTGTTTTCTTTTAAGCTACTGAAAGTGGTTTGATAAATTACCCATTATGTTAATATTAGGAATCTGTAATAGTTTTTTTCTTTTGCATTCCAAACTTACCTAATAAAACAGAGGAAAGTTCAGTGAGATTCATACCGCTAAGATAGAATTGCCTTTTAAATAAAGCTTCACTGAACCTTGAAAATCAGTGTTGTACCTTTGCAACCTTTTTGCATGAAGAATGCCCCCACCACTATACAAGTGCCCGAGATTTGGGGGAACAGACCTTTTGAAATTTCCTGAGTATTTGCAGTCAGGCGAAACTGTAGCATTATCAAATGTGGTCCTGCATTAAAAAATGAATAATATTTGGCATCTCTTTCTTTTTTAAAAAAATGTGCCCTATACAAGTTAGGATTCTCTCAAACATTCTGTCAGCACATCAGACTAGCCTTGCACATAAAAATTGTTTCTGTGTTTTAAAAAAACTACTCTTAATTGTATTACATTGCTTTCCACTGTTCACTCATTAGTTGAAAAGTAAATTGAGCCCCTGGTATCTACTGGGAGCTCAATTTCTAGACAGCAATTTGGGGACCTTCCCCAAACTGGTTCTGTCTTCCTCACCACTAGAATCCCTCCACTGCTTCCATTTCTTCCTGTTTTAATCCCACTTTTAGTGAAGTGTGTATTTGCAATAAATGGCTCATGAATTAGTCACATCTCTATATACCCTAAGATGTATTACAAAGGATTCCATATCACTTGTCTGTAGTAATTCACTCATTCCTGGAACAACTTCTTCCAGTAACTTCGATCTTTGTAATACAAAAGGTAACCTTCTGGGTTGTTTTTGTTCAAGAGTCTTCAGTTTGGTTTGCCTCTCTCGGTTGATCTGTTTTTCCCATTGCTGAACCGGTTCCCATAATTACACACCTTTGCTTTTCATTTCCACAGATCAAGGGATCAACATTTACCGAAAACCACCCATCTACAAACAGCATGGTAAAACCCGCTTTCCTCTGCGTAACTTTTAAGTAGCGGCGCCCCCTGAACTCTTGGCTGTCCTCTGAGAGGCTTCTCTGCTGCTGCTTTTGAGAATCAAGCTGGGCCGCCCAGCGTATTATGTTTTTATGGGTTCCTAAAATGCGATTATTGTGAGATTGATTTTCTTAGATAGAGAACGCTTAGCTTGGTTAGGATGTTCCCAGGAATTCACAAACACCTGTTTTGGGGGGTTTTTTTGCTTTTTTGTTTTTTTTGCCATCAGATAATATAACCAGCCTCTATAATAATTTGAATGAGCTTCTGATTAGTTTAATTAAAATAGTGAAGTCCAGCTACCTAGAAAAATTAACTGGACTAAGCCTACATCAACTTGGCTGTCCAATTCCCCAGTTCCTTATGGGCGTGCAGATGTCTGCGCCTTGCGGTGGAATGGACAGGACACACTCCCAGACAAGGACCTAGTCCTGGTCCCAGCCCTTTCCCTTGATGGTTCATGGACACAATTTCCCTGTCTCTCAGTTTTCTCGTAGGCAACAACCAGTGAGTTAGGCCAGCTTGTCTCTGAAATTCCTACAGACTAAAATCCCTAACGTGGATTTATAATTGTGTCTTCCTTTTCTGGAAATAAAGAATTTTTAAGCCCAAGAATTCACATTACCATAAGTAAATCACTTTTCCCTCCACCATTATTAGGTCTCTATAGATTAGGTGCCGTAAATCTTTGTGAACGGATAGAAAGCCAACGCTGGTTTTCAGGTGATTTCGGAAAATTAACACAAAATGTGCCTGGAAATTTGAAGGCTGCCTTTAAAAAATCTAGTTGACGTTAATGAGTCCTTAAGGATTAGGATGACATGAAAAGCAAAGAAAGTTGAAAATGCACAAGGAAAAAAATTTAGGCCAACATTCTAGGGGAAAAAATAGACGATGTATGTATTGTAATGGTTCTAGAACTGTTTTTTTTTTCTCATCTTTTTTTTTAAAGATTTTACACCATGTGCTTGCTTTTTTAAGTTTGTTAACATTGTTTTTGTTTGTTTTTTTATGGTTTAATGTCTTCTCACCCACTCATTAACATGTGAATGTTTACTGACTTCACCAATTCTAATGCGTAAGTACTGTTTGAAGTCATGCTTTTTTTTTTTCTAAATTTAGGACTGAGACTCCAAGAGTTTGGTTTATCAATGTAGAAACTGCTTTTATTACTAAAATCTCTAAGGCCCTGCCTCTCTCAATGAATATATAAAATAAAATAATAAAATAATTTAGATTTAAAGAGAGTAGATAGTGTTAGCTTATTTATTTGAAAGAAACTGGCTTTTTTTCCTGAAATGTACTCTGACTTGACTCTTTCTTTGTTATCATTGAGAGAAGCTCAGTCAGAGTGCCTTCCCAACGGACACTGTGCAAAAGAGCAGTTCCATGGGATAGAACTAGAGGGTGTCTATGCCCCAATGCAGTTGGAAAACGCTAGATTTAAATAAAGTCACACTTTTTTTTTTTTGTAATGCAGACCGGCTGCGTCTTTAATATGCTAACCCATGTTGTCCTTTAAAAAGAGGATATTGTCTATAGTGTTTTCCAGGCTGAATTTTTAATTTTTTTCTCATGAAGTTAAAGAGTCAGAGAAACACTACTCTGTGCTTGGCCAAGACTTCACCCCTTACGAGTCTATAGGGTGACCTTGATCGAGTATCTTCAGGAAAAGGAGACCCAGAAGGTTACTACAAGAATGGAGAATTCGAGCTGAGGATTCAGAAAAATTATTTCCAGATTTTAAAATATGTTAGCCCAGAGAGGGGGAAAGTTTTATTTAAAGCATTCTAACTCTATTTTGAAATGTTTAGTAACATCCCAGGCCGGTCTGCCAAATTAGCCAGAATCAGGGTCTGAGCAGGTTTGTTTTGTTCCAGCTCTGTGATTAGATTTGGAGCTCTAAGCCAGGGACTCCTCCTCTCAGCAGAGTCATTAAGAACCCTGTGAACTAAGGCCCTTGCTAGTCTGGCTTTTGTTGTTTTAAAGCTGGATGACTCACTTGTATGTGCAGACCCTTGAGGAAAACAAGGAGTGTTCTGCATACATAAGGCACCATGTTGAATTCCTACAGGCTGAGAGCGGATTTTCCCATTGCCATTTCTCCTAGGACTCCAGACACATATATGTAAGGATTAGAATGAACTGGACAGATGATGGCTAAAATGAACAGACACAAATACCCAAAGAGACCAAGCCAGCCCTTTTCAGTCAAATGACAGTGTCATGTTTTTAACTTCTTTAATTTCAAATTGCTGATTCAGATTTCTGATTACTCTTGAAGAGTATTATTTGATGGAACTTTCTGTGATGATGGCAATGGTCTACTGCTGTGCTTCCAAGATGGTAGCCAGGAATCACAGGTGGCTCCTGAGCACTTAATACATAGCTTGTGCCGCCGAGGAAGGGAATTTTAACTTACTCATTTGTTGGTTTCATTTAATTTTATTAATTGAAATTTAAGTAGCCACATGTCGGTAGAGCTAGTATTACACAGCCCAGCTCTGGAACAAGTTATTTGAGATGTCGAATGAAGTTTTGCTTCTGACAGAACATAAGGAAAATGAGTTGGCACTAGGCCCCACTGAGTGGCTGAGCAATTGATACTGCTCATAAACAGCTTTCTAGAGTTGAGACTTTTGCCAGAAAACAAGAAAACTGTGTAAGTGGGTTGTACCACCGTGGCCTTGAAGACCAGTAGCTAAGCTCCCCCTGATTCCCACCTAGATGCAGCTGCCTTAGCAGCCCAGAGCAAGTCTTCAGAAGATATCATCAAGTTTTCCAAGTTCCCAGCAGCCCAGGCTCCAGACCCCAGCGAGATACCAAAGATTGAGACGGACCACTGGCCTGGTCCCCCCTCACTTGCCGCCGTAGGTATGCAACTGCTACAGCAAAGCCCCGTGGACAAATTGGTAGGAGATTTCAAAACGAAATGCTTCAAAATATGCAAGAAAATGTGTCCTATTGTAAAGACTTCTAAGAAAATATGACAAGAGGTAGAGAAAAGTACTGAGGTAGTATTCACGTGTGTGCAAAATGCTTCAAAATTACAAAAACCCAATCACCAGAGCCTTGCACTAACGAAGTCACTGAGAGGCAGACAGAACTGGTCTAAAACGGATGATTGGCATGAATCTCAAGAGTTATTACTGCAAAATCAGTAACTCTTGAAACACTGGAACCAAAGCCTCCTGCCAAGAATATTGTCCTAATTAGAGACTGGTAGGCGGATTTACTGAGTGTCCACAGAGGCGTGACTTCTTTCAGTTAAACTTGTTTTAGACTATTTCTGGGTTGTAATTTCAGTTCTCTTAATAACCAGTCTTAACACCGAAGCCCTTGGCCGTTTCTTGCGAGATCACGTTCTCTGTCACTAAGAAGGGCTGACAGTCGTGGATGTTCTGAAATCCTACTCATGTAAAGTTATGTGATCTTCCATCTATCATTTCCATGAAGTCTGTGCTTAAATGTCACATTTGAGCTGTTTCATTCTTTGCTTTGAACCACAGATCTATGCTTTAGAACTGTGTCTGTGTTTTTACTGTTTTGTCAGTTGTGACATCATTTGGCCTAAAAGGTGGTATTAGCAAACTCAGAAGCTAATACTGAAAATTGAGTGAGTCAGCTTTACAGAGATATAACTATCTCATTACATTTCTGTTGATAACCTTTGAAAAAAGGCCTTCAATTTTCCAAATTTCCCAATTTTCTTCATCATGCTTTTTCTCATCAAGTTGTTTTCTGGAGTAACTTCTACAACAGTGTAAGTGGATTTTAAAGCAATCTATATTTATAGAAATACTTGAAAAATCTACCTCCCTAGGTTTATGATTTGCAAGTACTCTATAAATTATGTTGACTTAAGATTATCTGATTCTTGTAAACTTGCATCTTTTAGTTTTTATTAGTAGAGATTGAAGAGGGAGCGTTCACAGTGACATTTATGATTTTAGGAACTAAGAATCAGTCATCACCTTTTCTTGGCCAGACTGTGCCCCACAGGCAGTTCCTGGGGCCTTTGGGGTTCCTAGTTCAGTCTTGCTGCTTCGTGGGGACATAAACAGCTAAATTTAGGGGAAAGGAAGAATTAATACTTTATTGTTAAAATTCATCATCACTAAATAGTTTAAAACTTTTTGGGTTCCCAAATGAAGAAAAATTCTGGCCCATTAATTAAAATGATAAAAAACTGAGACCATTAGTTCAAGTTTATTTTGATTAGATTAGCAAGCTTTCCTGTTTCCTCCCACAGCCAGATTAATCCAAGCAATTTAGGAAAAACAATAATTATCTTAATTTTACAACCATTCAAACAGATTCCTCCCTTTCACTCCCTCACTCCCCTTTTCCGAGAAGCTTAAAAACAATAAATGATCTGCTAGATTGGACTAAAATAACTCACTTTTTTAGCTGTCTTAACACTATTCATTGACCCATTAGTATAAAACTCTTTTGTGACCATTTTTTTCAAAGGATTGAGGGAAAAGAAACATTAGAGACTCATCTCTTAAAAGAAAAATAAAGCATGATTCTTAAATTTATTAAGGCCAGAAGATAGGGTGATTGGTTATGAGGACAGGTCTAAATATTCAGAAAAAGAGAAAACTAGAAGATTGCAAAACGTGCCACAAGAGAGTGACTGTCTTACCTGTTTAATGGGCATGTTCCTCCCTGTTGGAAAGCTGACCTCCAGGACATCCAAAGAATAAGTCTAGACGCCCCTCCCCCCTACTACAGAGGGCTCTGGCCAGCGGCCAGTGGGATGACTTAGACCCAATCATAATGCAACACGGAGTCCTCATTGAGCCGGTCAGTTGTTAGGAGGCCAAAATTCATGACTTATAGGATCCCACCTTGAACTGGCCTGAAACCCAAAACCCACCAGTAGGGCTGAATCGGTGGTGGGCTCTTTTTGCCCCGCAATGTTCCCGAACCTTAAAGACCACTTCCGATGTTGCCAGCGGACAAGTTGAGCACGGGTGGCCTAGTCCCTTAAGATCCCCTTGCCATGGGGCTAATGTGAGAAGTTGTCTTTGCTGTGGAATTAGGAGCCGACATGAGACGCAGATCCAGCGGCAGAGAGGAGGACGAGGAGGAGCTTCTGAGGCGCCGGCAGCTGCAAGAAGAGCAATTAATGAAGGTTTGTCCTTAAACTACTTTGCCGCGGTCTTCAGTTCAGTTCCCTGGATCCGGAGTTTTTTCAGTGGACACTGTGGGCGAGCTGCCAAGTGAAGGAGAGGCCGTCCCAGCCCTCAAAGGGCTGGAAATCCAGTAGATTAGGGAAGACAGGCTTCTAGTGACCCAAAGGCAGGGTACTTAGTACTGGATGGGTTCCAGAAGAGATGGCCTGGAAGCTGGAGCTCAGAGGGACTTGGAACATTCGAGCTTCTGCCAGGAGAGCCAGACCGCGTGGGGTGTGGGTGTGCGGTACACATATCAAAAGGGCCAGGTGGAGCCACGCTGTTCACCCGCGTGGTGCGGCACCTGCCTTGCCTCACGCACGCTCTGCTGTAGGAACTCTTTTGGGATGAAGTATTTCTCCTGGGCTTTTCCCAGGACTTGTAGGACCTCATATGTCTATCTGGGCTAGGAGGGAGGGGATAAAATGGACTACCACCAAGATGTCCACACTATACACCCCCCCGGGATCCTGGAAGACCAGACGAAGGAAGGTCCATTACAGCCTGGGGTAGAGGGAGCCAAGACATTGTGTACTGTCCCCCAATCAGGGACGGATGATGGATCCCTTCACGTGACACTTTCCAAAGATACTTAATCCCATGGGAAATGCACATGATACTAGTTATTTGGAGGGAGAGGATTGAGTTGCATTTATAGCACGCTCCCAGTTTTGTATGTTATGTGCGTAGAAAAATGCTGGATGGATATAAGTGAAAATGTAAATGGTGGTTATCTCTGAGGGGTGGATTACAGGTTACTCTCCTTTCCTTCTAGATTTCCTAAAATCTGTGCAATAAGCATGTGTTACTCCTGTTTTCTTGCTTTTAAACAAATCCGTGTAATTTCTTTTTAAAGGATACTGTCCCCAGACTTCCCTTTGTACATCAAAAATCTCCACACAGTCACACGTGCCTCCTGAGGTCACCTGCTGGCACGTTGGGGAGGGCTAAGGAGGGAGAACATTCTTCTGACCTGGAGCTTGGCGCATGCTTGGCTGAGAGGGGTTCAAGGTCCCAAACCTGGCCTATCCCTTGAGGAACCCCCAGACTCTGACCCTGTATGTGTCCAGGCCACTCCATGGTCAGGAGCTTCTTGAAGGACCTTCTAAAACTGAAACTGCCATTCTGATGATAATTGTGGGCTTCACTCTCATTTTCCTTTTCTTTGCGGTAGCTCAACTCGGGCCTGGGGCAGTTGATATTGAAAGAGGAGATGGAGAAGGAGAGCCGGGAGAGGTCGTCCCTGACCGCCAGTCGCTATGATTCTCCCATCAACTCAGGTGAGCAGCAGGCGCACCGCCTTCTCCCAGCCGAGAGCCAGCCACCTGCCTGCAGGGAGCCCGTCTGGACTGTTCCAGGAGAGGCGGGGCCGTTCCCGGTGCAACCTACAGAGTATTCCACATGAATGGAAGTATGGGAAGGTGGAACCTACAGTATTCCACATGAATGGAAGTATGGGAAATGCGCTGCATGTCAGCTTAGCTTATGAGGATGTCATAGTTCGGGGCACCTGAGCGGCTTAGCCAGTTAAGCGTCTGCCTTTGGTTCCGGTCATGATCCCAAGGTCCTGGAATCAAGCCCCATGTAGGACTTTCTGCTCAGCGGGGAGTCTGCTGCTTCCTCTGCTCCTCCCCCTGACTTGTACGCTCCCTCCTTCTCTCTCTCTCTCTCAAATAAATAAATAAGAATTTTTTTTTTAAAGGATGCCATAGTTCTTCCTTAAATGTATATTTCCTTCATGTTGGAGATGGGGGAGACCTTGGAGGATTTTTCTTTTCTTTTCTTTTCTTTTTTTTTTTTTTTGGTTAAGATTTTACTTACTTATTTGAGAGTGAAAGAGTGTACAGAGGGAGAGGGAGAAGCAGACTCCCCACTGAGCAGTAAGTACCACATGGGGCTTGGTCCCAGGACCTTAAAATCAGGACCAGAGCCAAAGGCAGATGCTTAACCGGCTGAGCCTCCCAGGTGCCCTGCCTTTGGAGGATTTTCTGAAGGTCAATTCAGAATATTCATCTTAGAGGGAATCAGCAAAAGGAAGTCCTTATAGAGAACAGAATGCTTTGGAGCATTTCGAGATATGGGTATATCTCTTATATCTGTAATATATGGAGCATAGATAGATAAAACTAAAAGTAAACAAACAAACAAAAACTCAATAAGGAGAGATCTAGATCAGGCAAGGAAGGAAGGTACATGATCAGGATTTTCTGTCCATATGGTTTTTACACTCTGCTGGGAAGGAAGACATCCGTACATGCTGAAGTAACCATCTTACCCTGGTAGTATCTTACCCTGGAAAGGGTCTCAGACTTTCTAAATCTATGCACTTTCAATTCCTATTACCTTATTTCCATTAGAGAAGAACTATGACTTTTGGTTCAGGGAACTCAGTTGTGCAGAAGGTACTTCATAACAATTGATTAAATTGGTTCATCCTTTTAATCTAGAACACAGCGTGGCAGTGTAAATCAAGCACCTTGTATTTCATTTCATTTTGACTCTTCTACTCTTAAAAGGGAGGGGGGATAGAGTGCTTTTGATTGTAGAGAAGCTGAACAACATTTTCAAAATATTATGATTTTACATTCAGATATTCAGTAAAAGAGCTGAAGACCAACAGTGTTGTTTTTGACACTTTCGAAGATTACTTATACATTGGGCAGAAATAGTCTATCAATATATTTTGCTCTGCTTATATTTGTCAAAAGCCAATTCCCTCTTCACCCACAAGATTTCTTCTCTCATGTTCTGAACTAGTGCATAATTTTCTCTCTTAAAGATTATTTTTTTAAGATTTTATTTATTTGAGAGGGAGAAAATGAGAGACAGAGAATGAGCAGAGGGAGAGGGACAAAGGGAGAGGGAAAAGCAGACTCCCTGCTGAGCAGGGAGCCTGATGCGGGGCTCAATCTCAGTATCCTGGAATCATGACCTGAGCTGAAGGTAGACGTTTAACTGACTGAGTCACTCCTTGAACCTTGAAGCTTCTTTATAAATGTTTAGTGTTTACTACATGCAAGCACTTTTGTTAGACATTGTTTCATTTATTTTCACAACATGCCAATGAAGTAGGTGATATTTTTTTTTGAAAGATTTTATTTATTTGACAGAGAGAGAGATCACAAGTAGGCAGATGGGCAGGCAGAGAGAGAGGAGGAAGCAGGCTCCCCGCTGAGCAGGGAGCCCGATGCGGGGCTCGATCCTAGGATCCTGGGATCATGACCTGAGCTGAAGGCAGAGGCTTTAACCCACTGAGCCACCCAGCCGCCCAGTAGGTGATATTATTATTACCATTTTGTAGATCAGGTGACAGGTATAGGAACTTTATAGAAAGTTTAAGTAATTTACCCAATGTCACATTATTAATAACTAGCAAAACTAGGATTTAGGAGTCCAAGCGTGATAACCCCAGAGCCCACATTCTGAACTGGAATACCCTGCTACCTCTCCTTGATGCCTCACTCGCACTGATCTTGGATTTGGTGGTTTACTAATCTTTAGGGTTTCTTCTGATCCTGTAGTTCTGTTCTATAAGAATATATAGCATGGGATCTACATGAATCAAGAAACAAAGACTTACGAAGATGAAATGCCATGCCAAGGTGTTAAGTTGTAGAGTCAGAATCCAAGACCAGGTCTGCTCCCTGCAAAACTCCACAGTTGATGTAACGTCATACTGTTGATTAATGGGATAACCTATCCCATGGCTCTCAGGAACTCAACTATGGTGAGCCAGGAGAGCATGACAGCATACATGGTGGCTTTCAGGTCAGTTATTGCCACCATACCAACTGGGGCATGAACTTATGTATCCAGCTGGCCCTGGGTTCCAATCACTGTTTAGCTGTTTATAAGGTGAGTGACCTTGGACAAGGTAGTTAACTTCTGTTAGCCCCTATTTCTTCTCCTGTAAAATGAAAATAATATAATAGTGCTATTAGGGTTGTATTGAGGATTTGGAGGTAAAGCACCAAGTACCAAGCACCTCTTCCTTCTCCACTCATTCCCTGCATCACCCAAATATGGTGGCCTTTCTTGAGCATTAGAGCCCAGTATTATTTGGGTTATTTTTTTCCCTCTTTTTCTATGTATCTTCTATTCAGTAAGGTAGCAGATGCACTGCCAATTTCATTAGAGAATTGGGCTTCTGGGGGCACCTGGCCGGCTCAGTTGATAGATCATGCAACTCTTGATCTTGGGGTCATGAGTTCGAGCCCCCATTGGGAGTAGAGTTTACTTAAAAAAAAAAAAGCTATTAAGAATTGGACTTCTGATTTCCTTTTTACCTTCTTTCATTCAGCTTCACATGTTCTGTCATCTAAAACCTCGTCTCTCCCAGGCTATGGAAAAAATGGACTTCACCGGGTAAGATTTCTCAATTAATTGTTCCTGAGTTGATTTCCTCTTCAGTCCTGGTTGAAGTGCTGATATACTGTCTGACTATGTCTAATAATATGATCTCAGTATTAAAATATAATGAAATTTGTAATTCCCCTGATCTCCTGGCAAGTCACTTTAAGTTACAGGCAAAATAACATATTTCTATTGAGAGAAAGAGAAATTGACTTTAGATGAGAGAATAGCCTATATAAGCTGGTGGGAAGACTACATTAATTAATTGTGTGGCAAATATTTTCACAATCAAGCTAAAAGTAATGACTTGAGCCCTTATCTCTGCTGAAAAAGATACGGGAAAGTTTGTTGCTATTGCCCTCCCCAAAAAGCATAGAACAAATGCAGTTGTGTAACTAGCTGTGTGGAGAAATGTATTTTCATATATTGGCAAAAGATAACTTGCTTACCCAGCACCTGCTGGCACTGGATGCCCTGCAGAAGACAAAGAGATTTCATAATAGTAGAAGACAAATAACGAAGGTCCAGGAATTCAGCTTGGGGAAAATTCTGAGGATTTTGTAAATCCTTTCTTCCTTTTCACCCAAGCATGTTCTGGAGTAGATTGTCTAATGGTGTGTTCTCTATCATTTCAGCCTGTTTCCACAGACTTTGCTCAGTACAACAGCTATGGGGACGTCAGTGGGGGAGTGCGAGGTAAGGCCCGTGTGCCTGGGCTGCTGACTGGCCGAGCTTGAGATGAGGCTGCCCAGTCACACGTACATTGGCTGGGTTCATGCTGTCTGTCATCTGAAAGCCAGATCACAGCTAGCCTCTGTGAGCTAGTGGAGCATGTATTAAAATCTCAAAGCGAGAGATAGTTCAAGATTATGGAGGAGTAGGAGACCTTAGTTTCATCAGGTCCCAGGAATTCAGCTAGATAGCTATCAAATCATTCTGAACACCTGTGAACTCAACCTAATATCTAAGAAAATAATATCTGCAACTCTACAAATAGAATAGTGTCCACTTTCTGCAAGAGTGACAAGATGGAAAAACTCACCTCAGAGAAGAGAACAGAAGGCAGTACTGACTGCCAGGGACCTAATCAGTATGGATATAAGTAAGATGTCTGAACTAGAGTTCAGAATAATGATTATAAAGATACTGGCTGGGCTCGAAAAAAAGCAAAGAAGACACTAGAGAATCCCTTTCTGGAGAAATAAAAGAACTAAAATCTAATCAAGTTGAAATAAAAAAGGTTATCAATGAGATGTGATAAAAAATGGAAGCTTTAACTGCTAGGATAAATGAGGCAGAAGAGAGAATTAGTGATACAGAAGAAAAAATGATGGAGAGTAAAGAAGCTGAGAAAAAGATAAGCAATTATTGAATCATGAGGGAAGAATTTGAGAGATAAGTGATACCATAAAGCAAAACAATATTAAAATTAACTGGGATCTCAGAAGAAGAGGAAAGAGCGGGGCAGAAGGTATATTGGAGCAAATTATAGTGGAGAACTTCCCTAATCTGGAGAAGAAAGCAGGCATTCAAGTCCAAGAGTCACAGAAAACCCCCCTCAAAATCAATAAAAATAGGTCAACACCTTGACATATAATAGTGAAATTTGCAAATCTCAGAGACAAAGAGAAAATCCTGGAAGCAGCAAGGGACAGTAGAGTAGACCTACAATAGGTAGAAACAATGGACTGGCAAAAGACCTATCCACAGAGACCTGGCAGGCCAGAAAAGACTGGCATGATATATGCAGGGTGCTAACTGAGAAAAATATGCATCCAAGAATATTTTATCCAGCAAGGCTGTCATTCAAAATAGGAGAGATACAAAGCTTCCAGGACAAACTGAAACTATAAAAGAATTTGTGATCACTAAACCAGCCCTGTAAAAAATATTAAAGGGGATCCTTTAAGTGAAGAGAAAGCCCCAAAGTAACATAGACCAAAAAGGAACTAGACAGTATACGGAAACAGTGACTTTACAGGTAATGCAATGGCACTAAATTCATATCTTTCAATAGTTACTCTGAATATAAAAGGGCTAAATGCACCAATCAAAAGTCACAGGGTATCAGACTGGGAAAAAAGCAAGACCCATCAATGTGCTGTCTGCAAAAGACTCATTTTAAACCCAAAGACACCTCCAGATTGAAAGGGGGCGGGCGGTGGAAAACCATTTATCATCCTAGGAGACATCAAAAGAAAGGTGGGGTAGCAATCCTTATATCAAACAAATTAGATTTTAAACCAAAGACTATAATAAAAGATGAGGAAGGATGCTATATCGTAATTAAAGGGTCTATCCAATAAGAAGATCTAACAATTATAAATATGTATGCTCCTAACATGGGAGCAGCCAGTTATATAAACCAACTAATAACACAATTAAAGAAATACAGTAACGGTAGGGGACTTCAACACCCCACTCACCACAATGGACAGGTTATCTAAGCAGAAGATAACAAGGAAACAAGGGCTTTGAATGACACACTGGACTAGATGGATTTCACAGATATATTCAGAGCATTCCATCCTAAAACAGCAGAATACACGTTGTTTTCAAGTACCCATGGAACATTCTCCAAAACAGATCACATACTGGGTCACAAGTCAGGTCTTAACTGGTACCAAAAGATTGGGATCATTCCCTGCATATTTTCAAACCACATTGCTTTGAAACTTGAACTCAATCACAAGATGAAATTTGGAAAGAACTCAAATACATGGAGGTTAAAGAGCATCCTACTAAAGAATGAATGGGTCAACCAGGAAATTAAAGAAGAATTTTAAAAAATGGAATTGAATGAAAATAAAAACACAACAGTTCAAAACCTTTGGGATGCAGCAAAGACAGTCCATAAGAGGGAAGTATATAGCAATATAAGCCTTTCTGAAGGGCTCAAATATACAACCTAACCTTACCACCTACAGGAGCTGGAGAAAGAACAAATGGAGCCTAAATTCAGCAGGAGAAGAGAATTAATAAAGATTAGAGCAGAAATCAATGAAATAAAAGCCAAAAAATAGTAGAACAGATCAATGAAACTAGGAGCTGGTTCTTTGAAAGAAGTGGTAAGATTGTTAAACCCCTGGCCAGACTTATCAAAAGGAAAAGAGAAAGGACCCCCCAAAATAAAATCATGAGTGGAAGAGTAGAGATCACAACCAACGCTGAAGAAATACAAACAACTATAAGAACATATTAGCAACTATATGCCAACAAATTAGGCAATCTGGAAGAAATGGATGCATTCTTAGAGATGTATAAACTATCAAAACTGAAACAGAAAGAAATAGAAAACCTGAACAGACCCGTAACCAGCAAGGAAATTGAAGCAGTAATAAAAAATCTCCTAAGAAACAAGAGCCCAGGGCCAGACGGTTTACCAGGGAATTCTACCAAACATTTAAGAAGAACTAATACCTATTATTCTGAAGCTGTTTCAAAAAATAAAAGGAAGACTTCCAAACTCTTTCTGTGAGGCCAGCATTACCTTGATCCCCAAACCAGATGAAGAACCTGCCGAAAAAGAATTACATATCAATATCCCCAATGAACATGGATGCAAAAATTCTCACCAAGATACTAGCCAATAGGATCCAACAGTACTTTAAGAGGATTATTCACCATGACCAAGTGGGATTTATTCCTGGGCTGCAAGGGTGATTTGACATCCACAAATCAGTCAATGTGATATACTACGTTAATAAAAGAAAGGACAAGAACCATACGATCTTCTCAATAGATGCTGAAAAAGCATTTGACAAAGTACAACATCCCCTTTTGGGATTAAAACTCTTCACAGTGTAGGGATAGAGGTAATATACCACCATATCATAAAAACAATCTATGAAAAACCCACAGCGGGTATCATTCTCAGTGAAGAAAAACTGAGAGCTATTCCCCTAACGTTAGGAACACAGCAGAGATGTCCACTCTCGCCACTCTTGTTCATCATAGTACTAGAAGTCCTAGCCTCAGCAGTCAGACAACAACAAAAAATAAAAGGCATCTGAATCACCAGAGAAGAAGTCAGACTCTCACTCTTTGCAGATGACATGATATTGTATGTGGAAAACCCAAAGACTCCATCCCAAAATTGCTAGAACTCGTACAGAAATTCAGTAAAGACTCAGAATATAAAATCAATGCACAGTTGATTTTATATTAGTTGAATTTCTATACACTAACAATGAGAAGAAAGAGAAATTAAGGGAGTTGATCCCATTTACAGTTGCACCAAAAACCATAAGATACCTAGGAATAAACCTAACCAAAGAGTCAAAGGATCCATACTCAGAAAACTATAAAACACTCATGAAAGATATTAAGGAAGACACAAAGAAATAGAAAAACATTCCATACTCATGGATTGGAAGAACAAATATTGTCAAGATATCTATGCTACTTAGAGCAATCTATACATTCAGTGCAATCCCTTTCACAATACCATCAACTCTTTTTCACAGAGCTGGAACAAGTAATCCTAAAATTTGTATGGAACCAGAAAAGATGCTGAATAACCAAAGGAATGTTGAAAAAGAAAATCAAAGCTGGTGGCATCACAATTCCAGATTTCAAGCTCTGTTACAAAACTGTAACCATCAAGACAGACTGTATTCATCAAAACAGACACATGGATCAGTGGAACAGAACAGACAACCCAGAAATGGATCCTCATCTCTAAGAACTGTGGTCAACTAATCTTTGACAAAGCAGGAAAGAATATACAGTGGAAAAAGATAGTCTCTCAACAAATAGTGCTGAGAAAATTGGACAGCCACATGCAGAAGAATGAAACTGCACTGTTTTCTTACACCATACACAAAAATAGACTTAAAATGGATGAAAGACCTAAATGTGAGACAGGAGTCCATCAAAATCCTAGAGGAGAACACAGTCAGCAACCTCTGTGACCTCAGCCACAGCAAAGTCCTGCCAGACACATCTCATGAGTCAAGGGAAACAAAAGCAAAAATGAACTATTGGGACTTCATCAAGAAGCTTTTGCACAGCAAAGGAAACAGTCGACAAAACCAAAAGATAACAGAATGGGAGGAGATATTTGCAAATGTCTTATCAGATAAAGGGCTAGTATCCAAATCTATAAAGAATTTCTCAAACTCACCCCAAGAACAAATAATCTAATCAAGAAATGAGCAGAAGACACAAACAGACATTTCTCCAAAGAAGATATCCAAATGGCCAACAGACATGAAAAATGTTCAACATCACTCGTTGTCAGGGAAATACAAATCAAAACCACAATGAGATACCACCTCACACCAAAATGGCTAAAATTAACAAGTCAGGAAAGGACAGATGTTGGCGAGGATGAGGAGAAAGGGGAACCCTCCTACACTGTTGGTGGGAATGCAAGCTGGTGCGGCCACTCTGGAAAACAGTATGGAAGTTCCTCAAAAAGTTGAAAATAAAGCTACCCTGTGACCCAGCAATTGCACTATTGGGTATTTACCCCAAAGATACAAATGTAGTGATCCAAAGGGGCACGTGTACCCGAATGTTTATAGCAGCATTGTCCACAATAGCCAAACTATGAAAAGAGCCCAGATGTCCATCAACAGATGAATGGATAAAGAAGATGTGTGATATATACAATGAAATAGTACTCACCCATCAAAAAAAAAATGAAATCTTGCCTTCTGCAATGATATGGATGGAACTAGAGAGTATTACGCTAAGCAAAATAAGTCAGTCAGAGAAAGACAATTATATGATCTCACTGTTATGTGGAATTTAAGAAACAAAACAGGATCATAGGGGAAAGGAGGAAAAAAAAAAACCAAGATGAAATCAGAGAGAGAGAAACCCTAAGAGACTCTTAATCATAGGAAACAACTGAGGATTGCTGGAGGGGAGGGTGGCGGGGGATGGGGTAACTGGGTGATGGGCATTAAGGAAGGCGTGGAAGTAATGAGCACTGGGTGTTACGGAAGACTGATGCATCACTGAACTCTACTTCTGAAACTAAAAATACATTATAGTTCATTGAATTTAAATTAATTAATTAATTGTAAAAAGTTGCAAAGCATCTCTACAGAAATGAGACCATGAGAAGCGGAGTGTGTAAGAATGAATTCATTGCTCCTGCCACATGCTGAGCACTCAATGAGATCAACACCTGGTGTTACAGTGTAAGGATGCTGTGGCCCGGCTGTCAAAAATGCACGTGACTGAGAAAGAGACAGGGACAGGCTGGGGAGAGAAGATTCCAGTGATTCAGAGAAGGCAGAAATACCTTCAGGGTGTCAGAAAAGCTTCCATGAGAAAAGGGTATTTTAACTGATCACTGCAACTGGAGCAGGCATTTCCTGGCTTTCGGGAGGCAGGAAGGTGTGTGTGCAGGGATCCCCGCAGAGAGAGGAAGGTGGTGCATTGGAGAATGGGGAATTGCAATAGGGTATATGGTATGTTAATATTTCCATGGTTTTCTATGATGTTTCCCTTCTGATATTTTCCTTTTCTTCCTTTCTAGACTACCAGGTATGGAACACTGCCTCTCTCGAGCTGGCCACACAAGCAAAACAACCATTGCCCAATGCAGACACGGTGGCTGCCCCACAGAAGGGTGTCTGTTGAGAAGATCCTGATTGGGGTTGATCTGTCTGGTTTGTTAGTACATAGATGAGAGGAGTGATGAAGATCAGGCATCCTGGTACCGACATCAGGCTGGCTCTGTAGGCCTTGGGGATGTGGCATGAACCAAGCTATGTGTCAGGGGGGACCTTGCTCTGGCCTCGGAGAGTCCTCTCTGGAAGGGAAGTGGACCAACATCAAGGGTCTTCTCAAACACAGTTTGCCTTTAGTCATAACTGCACCGTACTTTTGGTCCTCCCCTCCTTCCTGTGGTCCCCCTGTCTTAGCCAAAAGGAATGAGTTGCTCTGGTACCATTCCTTTTTTCCTGGACCCTAAACCTTAGAAAATTATGGTGGAGAACGAGAAAAGGGGGAAAAATGCAAAGAAAACGAAGAGTAAAAGAAGAACACAATCACCAATGTGGCACTTTTTTGATAGACTGTATGCTTTCATGTGTGGATCCTGAATTAGGAATTAGTTCGTAGTTAGTAAGCCAGGATCTGTCCCCAACTTGATGGTGAAAGAGCAGTATTCCCAGTACTCCTGCCTTTATGCAGCAAGGATCTTATTTTGAAAAAATGTACGGTGATGAAGATGACACATCTACAAAGCAATGAGGATTTGAGACCCAGACAGGGAGTGTGGGGAGGCCACAGAGTTCCTCCTTAAACCAGCTTTTCTGTTGCAGACTCTCGCAGATGGCCACATGTCTGGGGCGAGAATGGACCGAGGGGTGTCCATGCCCAACATGTTGGAACCGAAGGCAAGTATAGCCATTTTCTCTACTCTCACATGGGGATTGCAAACCAGGCATAATCCTGAAAAGATTTGGTTTTCTCTCTTTCTGCCATTCTCAGGGTTGAGGCCCACTTGCTTCCAAGCTGATACATTAAACAAGCCATGTCATAAAGTACCTCTACACTCACTGGTTTTCTCACACTGAGTCAACAGGCTTAAATCTTCACAGGGTGTGATGCTGTGTGTTATGAGCTTAGTACTCACTTGGCCCCTGCCGCCCGGACCGTGAGGCATGCCCAGTGCTGAGTGGGGCAGCTGCCCACCACTCCAGATAGGGTGACCAAGACATTCCATTTGCCCAGGGCTTTCCCAGTGTTAGCACTGGAAGTCTAGCATTCCGGAACCTCCTCCGTCCCAGGCAAACTGGGATGGTTGGTCATCCAAGCTCCAGACCATCCTGAAACTCCAGAGATGTTCAAGGCTGTGCTCCCTAGTGACCGTTACTGGGGCTTATTTCAGTGTCCTCCACCAGAACACTGCTTCTGGGTCAGCCTGGTTTCCTGAAATGGTGAGCCGGTCATGCAACAAGATTGTTGAACCCTGCAGAGGTACCCTGGCCATATCAACCATGTTCCTATCATTTCACTTATGATTTTTACCTTGACCCCCAAGACATAATAAGTTTGTATTCTTTCACTCAACAAAGCCTTCCAAAGACAGAGCGCTACATGCGTTGAGAAAATGTAAAAGAACTGGCCCCTGTCCATGGGATATGTGAGAAATACCTATCATGCAGATATCCTAATTCTAATGTCTTAGAAGCTCTGTCTTGGGAGTACTACATTTTAGGGAGATTCTGCTTGTTAATAAAATGGACAGCAGTGTTCTAGAAGAGGTGTTTCTCTTTGCTTCTCAGATATTTCCATATGAAATGCTGATGGTGACCAACAGAGGGCGCAACAAAATCCTAAGAGACGTGGACAGAACCAGACTGGAGGTAAACTAACTAACCAGTGCTAACACAGATAGCTGTGCATTTCCCCCCAACTTTCCCCTAAGAAATGTTTCATTAAAGGCAAAAAAAAAAAAGAAAAGAAAAGAAAAAAGAATCAACCTCATATGGTAGGTAGAGTTAAGATCACTTGGGATTGAAAACCCAAATAATACACACTTACGAGATCAGCCTAAATATGTGATAAAGCCCAGAAGATGAGCCAGGAGACACAGTATGATTTTAGTCATCTTCTGAGGAAGCCTGATGTTGCCGTACTCATGGCTGGTGTTGTAGAATGGAATCCCATCCCTCTTCAGACATCCCAGCGCCTGGGTTGAGCTTGTTGAGAGGGAAGGAAGTGCTCAGTAAAGAGGTTTGCCCTGGACAAGTTTCCCTCTTGGCTGTTTCCGCACTGCTTGCTGAGGGGTTATCTGGGTACACATACCCAAGGCCTCCTTAGACACACAAGGCTGCTTATACTTTTCCATCTGAGTGATTTTAATTAAGAAAAACTCTGGCTGCCAGTCTTATAAAGAGTCATTACTTTGCCCTGACAAAAGGCAATACCTTGTATGTGAAGTCAGTCTGGCACAGAGAATAAAGGCTCTGCTATCCTAAGGGAACTTTTTAGGAGGGACGACAGATGGAATCCATTCACCTGGTAGACCAGGCGTCCAGCAGAACTCGTGCTGCTGCTAAGCCAGGAGGAAGCCCCAGGCCTCCCAGACACCACTCTGGAAGTCTCTCTCTGGTTTTCTCAGTGCTATGGTCCATTTTCCCTGGATCTTCTCAACATCCCAAAGACCTGAAGTGGAGTTGCCTCTGGCATAACAAATCACCTTCCTATGTTCCATCACCAGGTAGCATATGACAGTAATCATTACTACTCCACCAGCTCTTTTGTCTGCTGGGGAGGGTGCCTCACCTGGGCCAACCAAGTAAGGAGTCAGTTGGTCCAGTGCCTGCTAACCAGCCTCAGAGGTAAACTCCTCTGCCATCATTCTCTCTTGCTCTTCAGAGTGATCACTCACAGACACGAGAGCAAGTCTCAAGGCCATCCACGTGGCCATCGGGACTGACCACTCTTCTTTCTCCCACCCACAGCGCCACTTAGCCCCAGAAGTGTTTCGGGAAATCTTTGGAATGTCCATACAGGAATTTGACAAGTTACCTCTTTGGAGACGCAACGACATGAAGAAGAAAGCGAAACTCTTCTAAGCCCCTCCCCACGTAGACAGCAGTTAAGAAAAGGACTGACATGGCGGCGACACGTAGGAGGTTGTGTGAAGGCCCAAACTTGATTGGAGAATTTGCAAACTGCTGTCCCTCAGCAACAACAAAACGGGAAACCTGGTTAAAACACCCATGAGCCAAATATTGGGCCAACCACCGACAACACTTGCCAAGAAGTAATGGGGTCAAAATTTCTGTGTTCCCCACACTCGACAGTAGCGTTCACACGTGACCTTTGACACCACCTTATGTACACAACAGGAGCTACTTCTTTCATTTCCTTTAACTGTTGCCTAACCAGAGTGCTGACTGTTTGGATAAGAGTCAGCAAGTGCCCTTAGGATGCCGCATGGAAAAGAAGGCAGTTGTAATCATTCCGAAGGAGGAATATATTTATTGTGTAGCACCATGGCTAAGAAGGAAGAGCCTGAGGGATGTATCCGTGTGGTCACACCACTTTGCACACCCCTGTCCTCCCTGGGCCCCAGCAGGATGGAAATCACGGGGACTGGGCAGCTCTGAGTGGGCTGAATAGCAGCCAAGGTGACTTTAAATAAGCTCCTTTTTCTCTGCTCTTTGCTAGGACCTGGTTGGCAAATTACTTAGCTATTACTAAAAAAAAATAAAATAAGAGAAGGAGAGGGAAAAGGAATGATTATCCCTTAATTCTTTTTCTGCTTCAGATCGTATGCTTCTTTCTGCCTCCCCACCAAGGACAGGAGCTGTCGCAGGCCCCAGTGCAAAGAAAGGAAAGGGAGAAATGATCTCCAGTTGTGTGCTGTTAGATGATTTTTGCCCCAGGGCCACCACACTCTTGGCAAAAAAAAAAAAAAAAAAAAAAGGAAAATTCTGTGTCCCGCCAATGCGAGTTCTTCTTCCCTGCACCCCCTGCTCCTCATCCAGCGGCCTCTGAATCTGATCAAGCCCACATGGATTCGGGATTTTTTTGAGGTCTTTTCAGTAGTAGGCTAAGGAAAGGCATGCTTTGCTCTCGGAAATCTCTGCAACTCCAGGGTATATTGCCTCAGATTGATTTCATTTGGCCTTTTCAGCTTTCCTTCTTGCCTAGCTCTGTTGACTTCATGGTGTGCGTGTGCGTGCGTGTGTGCGTGTGTGTGTGTGTGTGTGTGTGTGTGTGTGTGTGTCGTCGAACACCCCCAGCGTGGTCTGGGGAGTCTGCATGTTCTTTTGCATTTCATCTCTGCTCGAGTGCTGCAGCTTCCGAGGATCGTTTGCACACATGCACGTGACTCAGAGGTCAGCGCTGAGGCCAAACCGCATCCGACGGGGCATCCTTCGTGGAAGGGTGTCGGGGTCTGAAGCCCGCATCCCCCGTGATTCATGTAGCTCAGGTCAGTAGCACAGTGAGGAGCCCAGACCTCAGATCAGGCTGGACGTGGACCTCGGAGCCTCACACCAGAGTCCGCAAATTCAGCAGCACTGGATTTGAAGGAGAGCCTAGAATTTCACCAAAACTTGCATGTGAGACCTCATCGTGATTCCTGGACGCCTCCGGCCATGACTCAGACGAGCCGTGAGGCGGACAAGGGAGGGTATCTCACTCCAGCTCCACGCATGGGTGGTTTTCACATTTGGTCTCGTGATCTGAGGGCTCTGCCTAGGAATTTAAATTGTTTGAAAGTCGAAGGAGAAATTGTTTGCATTCTCTTCATATGACACTCCTAATGAAAGCTAAGAATTTATTTCTGCTACCACCAAGTATTCAAATTAGTTGGTAGCCAATCTCCACGGTAAAAAGCAAACAAAAATAGTTTTGGAGACTGTGCTGCAGACCTTGAACGTGGGACTCACTCCGTCACTTGGGCTCTGTGATGGCTTCAGATCTTCCCCTGTGCCCTTCCCGAAGGCTCTAGAACTGCCTGTCCTTTCAGTGCTGCACACTGAATGTTTGAAGCCCATTCTCACAGATACGAGCATGCGTGTGTGTGCACGTGTGTGTGTGTGTGTGTGTGTGTATGTGTGTGTGGGACCTACTAACATTTTGCAAATGATTCTGATGGAGCAGACATAAGATGACCAGCTCCTCCTCGGGCTGAAGCCCCCACATTGCGGCTTGCAGTTCGGTGCCTTCAGTGGCCTCTTGCTTTCGTTCAGTGTTTTTGCTGCCCCATGTTTGCTCTTCTTTTCCACCGCGGCAGCCTCAGTACAATGGCTGCGAATCCTAGTCCTGGCTTTGCTCTGGCAAAGTATGAGGAGTGGGGACCACGGTGCATTTGCAGTAATCAACAGTGAGGATGGCCAGATGGGTCCCAGTGCTGGGCTGGTGGAGAGAATTTTTCCATTACAGGGATCATAAAGGACCCTCAAGGTTGTCATCGGTTAATGAGTTATGGCCCATGCACATTGCGAGCAAATGTCAGGGTGAGGAAAGTTGCAATGATAGTTAAAGATCTGAACCCAAAACCTGCTCCCACCAGTGAAACTCTACTTTTCTTATCTCTTTTGAATTCAGTTCTGCACCCAGTGTGGGGGTGGAGGGTGCAAAGCTTCTTTCCATATCAAATATATTAGCTAATTTAACTTATACTGTGCAAAAGTGCATTACCTGAAAATGTCAGTAGCCTCCTGTCTACAGAGAGCGCGGTGCTATGCTCTGGGGAGGGGTTGTGGGAAACCGTAGTGTCGGTAGGGTTCCCCAACTCCACTTTCAGCAGAAGGCTGCAGCTGGAGGGATGGGTCATGGGGCCACCTGGTTCTCCTAACTGCCAAATCTAATATACAGCCTACAATGGCCTATCCATTTTTTTTTTTTAACTGGGCTCAGCATGCTAGTCCTCAAAACGTCCAGGCCACTGTACAGGAGATCAGTGTTTGCTTGCACCCCACGCTGCACGGCACACAAATTCCAGTTGTTAATGCAGTCCAAGGAACAGGATTATTTACTCTAGGGACTTCCACACGTGGTAGGCTTTCCTGGTCCATACCCCAAGGGCTATATTTTTGAGCGCTGGGCTCATTTGTGGTTCTTTTAACCACAAAGCGCCTGCACGAAGCAAAAGAGGCCTCTGAAAATGTGAAAGTCAATGCTTCCTTTAAGGTTTCTTCCAGGAGAGCCAGGATGCCATTTATTCCTCCCGTGTGGTTTGAGACAAGACCTAAAGAGAATTTGGGAATGTGTATAGCTAGCTATGCATCTGTATTTCTGTTCGTGTTAGTAATGAAATGTCCTTAATGTGACTTCTTCGGTAACTAAGGATAAACTGCCTGTTCTCTGAAACCTCCCACAGAAAAGCCAGAGGTCATGGGTCCTACGGTGCACACTTCCTCTGCCACACTCATCCTCTGAATCTGGTGGCGGCCGTCAACTCTACTTCGAAAAGTCTTGCTGGAAATGTTTATAAAACTTTCACTTAATTTCTTTACACTTTAAAGGAAACACCTTTTTCTAAAGAATTGCTTCTCAGATGATTATACAAAATATACATGCTTTTGCAAGTTAAAAAAATGGAATTAACCACTTTTGACTAGGTAGGTCTTTCTAAAAATTCTTTCCAAAAGTTTGGTATTAGCGTTCTGCGTTGAAGGGGCAGGCGAGCCCTCTCTGACTGTCAGGAAAGAGGGTGGAAGGAAATGAACTCCATGTAATCCCCCCCTCTGTGTTCTCTGAGGCAAGCTCGGTTTTTATAAATCACCTCTTTCTATATTACTGGTTACTGTTTTATCTACCCTTCCTAGGCCAGCCTTGACCTGACTTGATCTTTAAAATTGTTCTCTTTTGACAAACCAAGTGTTTGTGAGTAAACCCCACAACTCACTCATTAGAACTCCCTTTTGAAGAATGTTCTGTTCAGAAAAAGAGATTATTTCAGGCTTGAGATTTGCTGTGATAATGTACATTAAGGAAACTAGCGAACTATGCTGTAATGAAAGAAAGAGAAACTTCTACTTTGACTTTAAAAAAAAAAAATCACTCTTTCCATTTGCTGCCCAGGAAGCCATGAGGAGATGGTGATTGATATGCTTTGCATATGGATTTTTGTGTTTTTAATTGGATGAGTTTACTTTAGGGCAAACTCGAAAGGAAAGGGGGAAGCGGTCTGCCTCAGCTAAAAGAAATTTCTAAACAGTATATGTAAACACAGCAAAATTAAACAAATGCAACATTTTCTGATGGTTGGTGTCATGGACTGGCAATTGTTATCATGAAATAAAATTCTTCCCCAAAGTGTCTCTCTGAAGAGTGAAGATCCCACGAGTCACTTTCGGAACCCTTCACCAAAGGTAGCAGGAGACAATACTCTATCCACTACCATTCAGAAAGGTGGCGAGCCACTTCACGATTGTATATGCCTATGTTTCCTTATCCCGCGGAAGAGAAAACCAGTGTCTACAATACTGATGTTCCTTTTGGGTTCTGTGTACAGACCCGTCCAGTAATAAATGTGTGTGGTGTCTGTGAGTTGCCAACAATCCTGCATCAAATCTCTCGGAGTCCTTTCGTTTTAAGTTCAGGTGAATGGAATTTTCTCGCAAGCGTCAGAAGACATCCAGTTAGTTCTTCCTTCCCTCCCCTTTCAGAAATACGAAAGTGACTATTTGGAAGAACCGCTGTGTACAAGATGTGTCGTGTCCCCGTGAAAGTGAGCGGGTGTCGGTCTGCGCCCCACAGACCACGGACTGGTATGCAGGGGCAGGGGCGGCCCTCTGGCCCCACGTTGCTGTGCTTAACGGTCCCGACCTGCTGCGCACTCCTGTTGCAAACAGCACTCGCCGCTCCCCGCCCTGTCCTCTGCGTCACTGCTGTACACTCACCACTCAGTGAATAAAGTGTGTGCTTTATTCTATTCACAGATGCCTCCACGCCGTGTTTCCTTGCTCCCCTGCGCCCTTTAACAGTCCGTCCCATTTGAAGAAATACCAGTCTGACTTTCGACGACCAACACAAAACCAGGATCAAACCAAAACCTTAGGAATGCATTTTTAGCACACAAGCAAGCTGTTGGGAGAGGGAAATGCAACGGATAGCAATGGTATATTCCGGGGCTGTTTGTCCAGTAATCCAGACCAAATTTAATCCAGACCAAATTGACTAAGTTGACTAAAGGGAAAATAGGCATTTTTTAGAGGGAGAATGTGTGAGCGGGGGTAGGGTGGGGGGAGGGAGAGAGAATCTCAAGCAGACTCCCCGCCGAGCACAGAGCCCGTCCCAGGACTCGATCTCACAACCCTGAGATCATGACCGGAGCCAAAACCAGTAGTCGGATGCCCAACCCACTGAGCTACCCGGGCAGGCCTAAAGGGAAACTATTTAAAAAGAGCCACTGGGCTGTGCTGGTCTACCTGGTGTTTGGTTTTGTGACACAAAGCAGTGCCAGTCTCATCATCGGGACAAGAAGGGGGAATTGAGGAAGTTTGAGGACAAGAGCTTCTGAGCCACCATGGTGTGGGCTACTTACTAAGAAACTGCAGTGCAATCGTAGAAATATGTCTTTCAGAGCTCTGACCTCCCCTGCATTATCAGACTTTAGGTGAAGAAATCTCCTAGATTTTGATTTACATGTTGTTCTCACTGCCACAAATTTGCACCTACTGGAAAATGCAAGGATGTATTTAGACTCGAGATGGCCTATTCCAACCATAGACATTCTACTGCGTGTCTGTCAAGCCTGTTGGCTTAGTCAGTTCAGGCTGCAGACTTCCACAGACTGGATGGCCGGAACAACAAACATTCATTTCTCACAGTTCTGGCAGTTGGGCCGTCCAAGATCAAGGTGCTGGCGGGTCTGGTGTCTGCTGAGAATGTGCTTAGGTTTGTAGATAGCAGTCTTCTGGTTGTGTTCTCCCACAGCTGAGGGAGAGGAAGCCAGCTCTTCTATCTCTTCTTATAAGGGTGCTAATTCCATCGTGAGAGCTCTGCCCTCATGATCTAATTACCAAAGGCCTTGCCTCAAATGCCATCCCACTGGGGACTAGGATTTCAGCATATACGTTTGGGGGTGAGGGAGACACAAACACGCATTCCATAACACCTGTCTAGGGGCCAGTCACAACAGCATTCATGTGGACCCTCATCACAAAGCCAGAAACTGAGACTGTGCTCAGATGGTTGGCACATTTAGTTTACTAGTGTAGAAAATGGCTCAGGAGGCCCAGCTAGAGGCCTATGTTCTATTCACTTCTGTCCCACCTGCGCCGGCATCACCACTCTGGGCTCTGATGACCGCAGTCAGTGTTTACCTTCAGCCCTTATCTTGTGCTCTGTGTGGTTTTTGCCACCATGATCACCATTTCACTGAAGGCTGACCCCCTGTGTCACTTCAGCAGTGAGCCCTCACACACAGCCAGGTTCACAGCCCATGGCCCTCACCTCACCCACTGCTGTCCCTCCCACAAGGCCCTACCTTCGAATCTTGCCCTCCAGCTCTTCCAAACCCCTGCAAGTTTCGTGAACACGCCATGCCCTCTCGCGCCTCTGCAGTGCATGTCTCCCGTACAATGTCCAATTCTTCAAGGAGGTGGAGAGCGGGAGGATCTGGCCCCAGGGACAGGAGGTAATGGCAACACTGACTATTTGAAATCAGTCATCCACAGCTCTTTGGAGCTACCCATGTGAATTTCCCATGGGCTCCATTTGCTCTGCATCAAAGACAAGCCTGAGTTCACACCCCCTCTAAGAGCCTGCCTTGATGAGCCCAGCCCAACCTGCCCCAGGAAATTCTTTGCAGGCCTATGGCTGAACATCACATGTGACACTTCTCAAACTCTGTGCCTTGTACTGCAAGCTTTGCATGTATTTCTGCTCCTCCGTTGAACTGCGGTGAGGTCTCTGTTGAGTGCCAGGCTTTGTGTGAACCGTGTTTCTCACGACAACCCTGCAAGACAGGTCACTATGGCTCTGCTCTACAGGTGAAGAAACCAAAGCTCAGCGGCTAATGAAACGTACATGATCATCAACCACTAAGCTGTAAAACTGGGATTGCTGAGGCCTGTCTTCAAATCCCATATTCTTCTCTTCTGCGTCTCCATGACCTTCCGAAGGCAAGGACTGCCTCTCCCACATTCCAGATCTCCCGGGGTGCACTGCAGAGAGGAAGTTCTCCTTGCAAGACTGGCCCGTTCCCTTCACTAGGCTGTGAGCCCCATCACGACTGCCAAGGTGCTAGTACGAGCAAGCTTGGGGGTATTCACTAGCTCTGTGTTTTAGGGCCAGGTATTTCACCTCCATAGGCCTCAACTTGTTCATCTGCAAAATAGAATACTAATACCCCACTACACATACCCAGGACATAGTAATTGCTCAAGAAACATCAATGATCTTTATGAAGAGTAATCGGCCCCAAGAACCCCTGATACTCTGAGCCTCAGTCTCCTCATCAGAAAATTAGGCGTGATTACCTGCATTCTGGTTACATTCTGGGGTTGTTAGGCCGAATGAGGCAAGGGGGAGTGCTCAGATACAGAAAAGCGTTTCACTGATAGGTGGTATGGGGAATGAGGGTTTCTTGGTACCACTTTAAACAGTTTCATCATTCAAGGATTTTAGTTTTTGTTCTGGGCTTTTTCTCCCCCAGTCTTTTATAAATACTGCAGCATGAGGGCAACCCCAGAACTTCTTTTATATGCTTTAATAACAGCCTGCCCTTTGTCCAATAATACTCTAGTCTTGAGACCCTCTGAAGATGTGCCAGTGAATAGTAATAACAGAAATTATCACACAGCAGCTGAGTGCCGGCTACGGGGTCAAACTCTCTGGGGTTGGGATTCCAACTCCACCAATAATTAGCTGTGTAACTACTTACAATTTGCTTAACTTCTCGAAGCCTCAATTTTCCTTTCTATAAAAGAGGAGTAATAATAGCAACCTCAAAGGGTTATCGTGAGCCTCCTGTAGAACAGGGCCTGGCATCATATAAGATGAACAGTCAAATGTAAGCTTTTATTTAAAAAAAGTCACTGTCACGTAATGAGGAGCTATCTGTGCCCAGCCCTGAGCTGAGCGTATCCTGTGGTTTATTCCATACAGCTCTTCACATTACTCTGCACCAACGCCTCTCAGCTCCCCAGCTTTGCGATCAGCATGTAGGTGAGAGTCCTACAGAGAAGGGCTCGGGTCCCCCCATGGGCACTGTGGCCAGCCAGGGTGGCAGGCCGCTCAAAACAGGAGCATCCCAATGTGTCAGCTCGGGGCTCAGCGCTTCCCAAGGGGTTTCGAAGCTGTCAGGCCGCAGTGCTTCCTGGGTCAGGAGGATTTGCCTAAGCTGCAATGGGAATGCTTCAGAAACACCACCTGTGGAAGAGCCGAGACTGCTTTTCATGAGAGATGGCTTTGCTTTCAGAAAGATCTGACTGTGTTACTTCAAAACGACCAAGGCAGCAGAGGCTGAGCTGCCAGTCCTCACAGGATTTGGCCACTTTCCTCAGCTCCAGAAAGCCACCAGTCCTACTGAGCCCCTCCTGCCCATCACGGGAAGGGGGTTCCTTCTCTCCGCAGGGCCGGCCCTGCCTGGGTGTGTCGTCAGCCCTGCCCTGTTGGACGTGCTCATTGTTGGCCGGAAAGCCCTGGGAAGGGTGGGGACTTGGCATTGGCAGTTTTCGAGAAAGCCCAGGGTGGTCAGAGGACTAGTGCCCAAAACTTCTGGGAATCCCAACCCTGTGCCTGAGAACCTGCCTTCACACCCTAAATTTCCTCCCCGCCCCCAACAGCCCCCTCCTGTGGTAGGCCAGGACTCCTGACAAGCAGTCAGAATCTTCCCCCTTCCACTCCTACAGCTCTCAGGGGTGGGCTGGAGTGAGTCAGGGCTCTGCAAGAGGAGGTAATAGGTCCACATTTAGTTTACTTTCTAATCTCGACTGGATAAAAATGCTCTCTGGGCCCCGCCATTGCCATTGTACTAAGTACAATGGCCGCCCCTAGAGAGGTTTTTCTGTATTTATTTGTGCTGTCCCCCTGCGGCTGTGTCTTAGCTCAGCCCTTCCCCTCAGATAAAAAGAAAAGTTGACTTGGGAACATTTCTCCTCCAAAGCAGAGGCAGTTTCTGCTTTGCCCCAAGCATGCTTCAGTGGCGGGACCTCCCAGAACATCCCTAAGGGCCTGGAGGCGGGTAAAGCCTTGGGCAGCTTCCAGATGCAGAGTTTGGGAATCTGACTCAAGGTATAGGAGTCCAGATGATAAGGAGAGGGTGGGTGGTGGCAGCAGCAGACTTTCGGTGGGGGCCTCTGGAACGCCAGGCCCTGGGCTAAGTACTTGGTGTAGATTATTTCACTTCATCTGCAAAGGGTAAAGCCAGGACTGGGAGAGGCCCCCTGGAAAGTGGGTAGGCTTCTAACCCGTCCCCTCAGGTCCCAAAGCCGCATTCCTCTGAAGTCTGTCATAGCTCTCTGGGGCCTCAGTGTTAGCACGCGGTCTTCCAATGATTTGCCAAAAGGACCATCTTTGCAAAGACAAAGACCAGCCTCTCTCAGCAAGGTGGAGGCTGGCCATGAATAACAACACTTTGTTCTAAACTGGACACATGTTGGCACAGAAAGAGTAGGTCTTTGCGTTCCTGTTTTTGTGTTGGAACATACCTCTCGTACTGAAAGCTAGAAAATGTTCATGGCGGTTACTTCCCATCAGATAGGAGCAAAAATCTCCTGGATTCTCCTGGGAGTTTTTTGTTTTCGTTTTTGTTTGAATAGAACCATTACTTCTGTCCTCCACATAAAAACAGGGTGTTTCAGACAATTCACACTAAATTGCTAATATTTATTCATCATTAATCAAATGGCTTCCACCAAATGTGCACTTCTGGGTACATTACCAATGATCCCCACCAGCAACATGGGTGAGGGGGTAACCCTGGTGACCCAAATCAGAGGTTGCCTGATTTGTCTAGGCTCCCTCCGCATCCTGTGGGAGCAGCCAGGAAGGCTGGGCCCAGGTCTAACTACGAAGCTCATGTTTCAGTCCGCAGGGAGGTTCTGATTCGGCAGTTCTCAGGTGGAAGCCAAGAAGCTGTATCTTTCAACAAAACTGGAAAGCTTCCATGGGATTCTGATGATCCACCAGGTCTGGGAACCTGCTCCGCATAGCCTAGTCTCTGGTCAAGAGCAGAGCCGGTCTGGGACTAATCCAAGCATCAAGCACCAGGCTCGGTCACTCCTTGTCCCCCTAATTCATGGAACCCGCAGTCAGACAAGGCCTGGAAGTGTGCCCTTGCAGAGAGGCCTAGGATCCCCAGGGGCCTCCTACAGAGTCACCAGCATCGCCCTTCAGCACCTCTGGAGCCCAGCCCTCTGAGCAGATGACATCGGAATCCGCTCAAATGTCACCTCGTTTGCAAGAAGATTAAGGAGATTGTCTCCTTTGAAAGAGCCGAGACTGCGATGAGAGATGAGAGATGAGAGAGAACAGTCAGGCTCACTGGTGCTGAAGGGAAAACAATCCATTGGCATCTGTTCTCCCTTTCTCCGCCCACAACTGTAAGAAAACTCTGACTGTTGAAAAATGGCCTAGAAATCTTGTTTTTTATCGGATGACTTATTTTTTCCTCCCAGTGTGCTCGCTGTTTCTTCGGCCTATTGTTTGCTAGCAGGGTGAGTGGAAAGAACTCCAGTCTTAAGTTTTCTACTGAGACAGTCCCTCCAGGGAAATTTGGTAACTGCCTTCAGGGCCTGGCTGGAGCAGTAGTGATAACCAGGAAGCCAGGACCTGTGATGACAAAGTCTTGTTTTACATGAAAGCAGTTTTTATTTATTTATTTATTTATTTTAAGTAGTCTCTACACCCTATGTGGGGCTTGAATTCCCAACCCTGAGATCAAGAGTGGCTGAGCCAGCCAGGCACCCCCTAGGTGTTTTAATTTTTGAACCTTAATATATGAAAGCATCAATAGTGGGTTGAAATAGTGAACCCCCAAAAGAAATGTCCACCCAGAACCTCAGAATATGCCTTTATTTGGAATAAGGGTCTTTACAGATATAATGAAGGCAAGGACCTGGAGATGAGATCATTCTAGATTCGGGTGGGCCCCTTACAAGAGATGAAAAAGAAGACACAGAGGGTTGGTTGCCCAGGTGGCTCAGTTGGCTAAGCATCTGCCTTCAGTTCAGGTCATGATCCCAGGGTCCTGGGACTGAGCCCCACGTTGGGCTCCCTGCTCAGCAGGGAGTTTGCTTCTCTCTCTCCCTCTGCCCCTCCCGCTGCTCTTTCACTGTCTCTCTCTCACGTAAATAAATTTTAAAAAGAAGAAGAAGACCGAAATACATGCAAAGAAGCCCATGTAAGGCTAGAGGCAGAGAGCCTACTTTGTGGTCACAAGCCCTGGAACGCCAGGAGCTGCCAGAAGCTGGAAGAGGAAGGAATCTTCTAGAGCCTTTAGTGTGTTCACGGCCCTACCCACACCTTGGTTTGGGACTCCTGGACTCTAGAACTCAGAGAATAAATTTGAATCTGAGATCCTTGAATGGAGAAGTTTCCTTCCCTCCTCCCCATGTAGCCCGAAAGCAGATGTTACATGAAAACTCACATTCGGGGGGAAAAGTGCAATGAGTGCGACAAGAGAGGGGGACAAGTGAGAAGTGGCCCTGGGAGCTTGGCCCTTATCTTTCCACTTTTGGGTTCACACATTATTTCCTTATCCGTTGCTACTTTCTACCTGAATGTATTTCAGGTTTTAAAAATCTGTCAGAGCACTTTGGTTGGTCGTACAACCCCTGAATTCCTGGTTTCTGAGTAAAGTGATAAACACTTATAAGAAGGTCACACCTACCTGGAGGTCCCACCTCCAGGTCCTACCGCCTGGAGGTCTGGGCCACCGGCAGCTGGTCAAGTGGCTGGTGGTAGTAGGTATACAGTGCACAGGGCTTGTTGAATGACTCGAAATGATTTTAGGAGTTGTGCCAATTTCCCTCTATTCTCAAGGGCATAAGCATCCCTAAGCCATCCTAAGATCTGTTTTTAAAATTTCAGTAACGCTATTCAGTATCTAAAGGGAGAAATGAGATGCTTGGTGTTGCGGGAACCAGGAACGTGAATCCAATCGGGGGCGGGGCTAGGGTGGGTCACGTGGGTCACGTGGGGGGCGGGGCTCGCAGCTGCGGGAGAGCGCCCCCTCGGGATCCTGCACCTGCCAGCCGGGAGAGGACACAGTCCCAGCCCTCAACGAGCTGAGAGGCTGGAGAGCAACGCAGAGGAGTAACCCGTAGATTAGATTTGGGACCCAAAGCAGATGGAGAGTTCACAAGCTAAAAAGGAAATTAAAACAGACCAAAGACCTAAATGTAGACCCTAAACCTATAAAATTTCTAGGAGAAAATTTTCATGACCCCGAGTTAGGCAAAAAGTTCTTAGTGACGACACCAAAAGCGTAATCCGTAGAAGGTAATAAATGGAGAATTCTGCTTTTCGAAAGCTACCTTAAACACAGTGAAATCACAAGCCTCAATTGGGAAGAAATACTCACAAATCACCGAGCTGATAAAGGACTGGAATTTGGACTCCGCGATAATTCTCATAAACGGAGTGCTCGTGAGGATGCCGGGCAACCGGGATTCCCACCCGCTGCTGGCTGGTTTGCAAAGGGCTGCAACCACTTTGGAAAAGAGTTTGACCGTTTCCTGTAAAATTAAACATACAGTTATCCTATAACCCCCGAACACCATTGCTAGGTGTTTGTCCAAGTAAAGCCAAAAAACTTGGTTCACGTAAAAACTTGTACGTAAGTATTTATACTGACTTTATGCAAATTGCCAAACATCCCAGATGTTCCCTAACTGGGGAATGGATAAGCAGCTAGGATTCATCCCCACAGTGGGACAGTACTGAGCACTAAAAAGGAATGACGTACCACAACAGCGCTGGGGAGGCGCAAATGCCCTGTGCGAAGCGGAAGAGGAGTCCGAATCAAAAAGTTACATAACGTCTCATTAGGTTTGTATGATATTCTGGAAAAGGTGAAAGTATAGGAACAAAAAAACCCCACAGATCAGAGGCTTCTAGGAGACGGGGGAGGGGACGGGTTGACTACAAAGGGGCACATGGAAATTTGGGGGATGGTGAGATGTTCTGCATCTTAACTGCGGTGGTGACTATCTGACTGTAGACATTTGTCAAAACTCACAGAACTGGGGGCACCTGGCCAGCTCAGTCTGGTGGAGCACGTGACTCCTAGTCTCGGGGTTGTGAGCTCGAGCTCCACGTTGGGCATGGAGCGTACTTTAAATCAATCAATCAATCAATCCTTACCCAACTGTACACCCAAAAAGGTGAATTTTGTTATATGTAAGTTATACCTTAATTTTTAAAAATTCCTCCAAAAAGAAAAGCAGTACAAGTCCACACATTTTCAATGACAGTACTTTTGTATTGGGATCTGGGAGATATTATAAAAGAAATGTGATTCACATCCAATTGTGAGAGGCTTATTTATAGCCTTGCTAGAAAGTCGGCACTGTGCTAAGCACTTGGGATAAAATTGTGAGCAAACAGACATAGATCTAATAATCCCAGAAATGTAATGAAAGGTGTAAGTGTGTGAAGAATTACTTCTGATTAATTCCCAATTGATTCTAGAATGTCAGCAAAGCCTCCTCTGGGGAAAGCTTCTCTTTGACTTACTTGGACTGGGCACAAGCAGCAGCGGGTGCAGGATGGGGGAGCTGAAGGCGGAGCAAATGATTACCGGTAAGTTTCTGGGTTGCACAACACCGTAGGTGGCAGAACCAGTAGTGTACTTTGGAGAAGGAGCAAATTTGGGGCGGGGAGGAAGATGATGAATTCAGCTTACGAATGAGAGTTAAGCTACAGAAAACAACACCTGATTAAGGGCAAAACTATGCAGTGGCCCCAGTAGAAATGAAAACATGCATTTGCATGAAAACTTGGACATAAGTGTTTATAGTGGCATTAATCGTAATAGACTCAAATGTCCATCAACTGCTAAGTGGATAAATAAAATGTGATATATCCATACAATGGAGTATTATTTAGCAACATAGAGGAAGGACGTACTGATATCTGCTACCATGTGGGTGAACTTGAAAACATTATGCTAAGTAAAAGAAGCCAGGCACAAAAGACCATGGAATGGAATGGTCTTTAGGAATATTGTATAATATGACATTTCCAGAACAGGCAAATCTATTGAGTTAGAAAATAGTTTGGTGGTTGCCCAAGGCTGGGGATGTGGGGGGAATAGGGTGACTGCTAAGGGGTATGATGATTCTTTTCATAGAGTGATGGAAATGTTTGTTTTTTCTTTTTTAAAGATTTTGTTTGTCAGAGAGAGAGAGAGAGCACAGGCAGAGGGAGTGACAGGCAGAGGGAGAAGCAGTCTCCCCATTGAGCAAGGAGCCTGATGTGGGACTTTTTAAAAAATATTTTATTTATTTATTTGACAGAGAGAAACACAGCGAGAGAGGGACACATAAGCAGGGGGAGTGAGAGAGGGAGAAGCAGGCTTCCAGCAGAGCTGGAAGCCCGATGTGGGGCTTGATCCCAGGACTCTGGGATCATGACCTGAGCCAAAGGCAGACACTTAACGACTGAGCCACCCAGGCATTCCTGATGAAGATGTTCCAAGATTAATTGTGTGATGGTTGCACAACTCTGTTACTATTTTAAAACTACTACACCGAACACTTTAAATGGGTGACTTGTATGATATGGCAGTTATACCTCAATAAAACTGTTCTTTAAAAGGGAAGAAAGATAATCCACATGAAGATGTTTTAGATGTTCTATTTAGAATATTGAAATCTAAAAATCACCCAAACACCCCTTCATGGAAGGATGGTTATAAAAATTATGACATATCAATAAGATATAATTCACAAAACAATTAAAAACTGATTCAATGACAAGGGCAATTAATTTAGAGAGCTGTAAGTAAGGTTTATTTTATGCAGTGGAGAAAGATGCAATCTATTTGGAAAAGAGCGAGATCCAGCCAAGTGTCAGCTGGAGAGGCGGAAGGGTGGGAGATTAGCAAAGATAGAAACTGGGAACAAAGGCAAGTGCATGTCCAGATCTCTGACACAGAAGGAGGCTGTGTCCGAAGTGGCTGTGTTGGCTTTTTCTCTGGTAGGGAATGGGTAAGAAGCTTAGGCAGGTGGATGTACATATATGGCTTAGGGTGAGGGGTGTTGAATGTGGTTCTTTGTGCACAGAGGAAGGCATTGGTAGAAAAACAGATTTCTAAGGTCTTAGCTCTTTCTTCCAACTGTTCCTTCACCATTGCCCCCCAAAACTGAGTACTTCTGAATGTACCCACTACCATTTTTGACCACTCCCTCAATGTCAGATATTATGCTCAGTTTTTTTGTGTGCTTCATCCTACAACATCTTTGCAATGTGTTTATGAAGTAGGTATTATCATTCCCAACCTACACTTGAGGGACCATGCCCCATGGTGCCCATCATAAATGATGGTGCTCGGACTCCGATCTGGACACTCCAATCTTCAGCCTGTAGCACATGGTTCTTGTTTTGTTTTGAAGCAGGCTCCGCACCCAACATGGGGCTTGAACCCATGACTCTGAGATCAAGAATCGCATGGCTCTACTGACTGAGTCAGCCAGGCACCCCTAGGACGTGTTGGCATCAAGACATGACCCTGCTCAAGAAAACATTTCTCAGAGCTTCCCAAGTTGTCCCACCTTTACAGCAACCCTAGACGAGGCCCACCTGTGGGCTAGACCAGGGATTCTAGGACCTCACTACTTCGGTGTTCCCACTTATTGTGTGAATTAAGCAATAATAGCATGTGGTAGACTTTGAATACTGCCAGCAGCCTTCAATCCACTTGCAACTTTGTTCTCTGGAAGGTCCAAGTTGCCACACCCTTACCTGTTAACAGATTATTCTTTTTCTAAGGAAATTGCTCCTCAAATGCATTGATAATAGTACTAATAATTAATAATAAAAGATTGTTGTTTCTTGCCATCTAGGACCTGCCTGTGCTTGGCTCCAAACCCCACACCACAATCCCTTCTGCTCTGGGACTTTCCATAAACCATACTTGAATTACACTTAAAATTCTAACCGAGTGACAGGGTGAGATCCCCAGACACTGTATGATTGTAGTGGCCTGGTTTCAAGTGTTCTGCTCTGCTAGAGGCTTCTGTGTAAAGGATTCCCATTTCCATTCTCTCAGTTGTCTCTGCCAGAAGAAATCGCGACTACCTGAGGCTGTTTCAAAAAGGATGTTGAGAAGCTGCATTAATTATCCTCTTCTCTCTGCTTCCCTCCTTTGTCTTTCCCTTTCCCTCCCCCTTAAGTATTTTGATCATGAAAGAAAAACAAATAAAACTGTGTGATCCAGCAGGGGCACTGAAGCGAACCCATTGTAACACAGTGTTCAAAATACTCAGAGACCGACTGTGACCCCAGTTTGCAGGATGAACTCGCCTTGATTATTTTGTTCCAGAATTTACCAGCATGAAATCTTCTATACACACTGTTGTGGGCCCCATAAATGGCAAAGTAATGTGTACCCATCAGCCGAGAAAGGGAAATACCACTTCCTCAGGCTGACTGACTGTGGGGAAGGAGAGAACAGCTTGTTTCATTCTTGCCTCCTCCACTTATGGATTTGTGGTCCTGGCCCCCCCGTGGCATCGGCATCACCTGGGAGCTGAGCAGAAATGCAGAAGGCTGGAAAACAAGCAAATAAATAAATGTTCACATTTTAAGGAGAAAAAAGAGAGAGAGAAATGCAGAGTCTCTGGTCTCACCCTAGACTTACTGAGTCAGAATATGAATGTTAACAAGACCCCCAGGTGGGTCCTGTACATGTTAATGTTTGACTAACCCTGGCTTAGTAGTCTGAAAGAAAACCACAAACTTAAAATGGAGTCACTGACGTTAAGACCCCATGTCAGCAAACCAAGACTTAATACCTAACCTAACTGCAGTTTCAACAACACCACCTCCGCCCCCAGGAATGTAACCTTTAACCAATCAACATGGAATTTCCTGGTCAGCACTAGGAAATTTTCTGATAGACCCCTTCTTTTCCTAGGAGGGCAACCTTGCCTAAAACAATACATTCTTTGCTAATAATTTCCTTTTCTCACTCCCTCTCTGCTTTAAAACCTTTACTTTTCTACAGCTCAACAGATCTCCTTTCTGTTTGCTAGATGGGATGCTGCCCAATCCATGAATCGCTCGATAAAACCAATTTAATCTTTTAAATTATTTAGTTGAATTTTTTGTTTAACAGAAGAGTAGGTTCTTTTGCCAGTAATGATGGAGTTTCTGGTTTCCCCTTCGAGGACCCTGAAGGGCTTTGTGCACTTTATTATCCGACAAAGCACCTGGTACCATGCTTAGTGGAGGGTGGAGCCCTGAGTGGGGGTGTGGGTGGATGGCTGGCTGGTTGAAATCATAACACCAGTTCCAGTCCTTGGCACTGACTAGCACCCTTCTGCATGTTGAACGATTACAGAAACAGCTGGTAGCCTTGTTTTAGGGGAATGTAATTTTTATTCCCATTTGACTGAGAGGAAAACTGGGGTCCAGAAAGGTTAAGTAAGCAGCCCAAAGTCACCCAGCTAGACAAGGATGCAGGGGAGAGTCTAGCCAGAGCCTATATGCCAGTATTTCTATTTTTATTACCACCTCCTTCCAGGAGACTTTTTACGCATTTTGTCCTAATTGCTCCCAGTGACATCATGATTCATAATAAGAAATAGATCTTTGGTCTGAGTTCTGTTTCTGGCACCAATCTTCTGACGAAAACCCTTGGAATTTCCTAAGTGGTAAGAATGATCAAGGTATCCAGATCCATACATGCCCCTTTCAACCACACCTGACTTCCTGTTACTGTGGTGACTTTTGAAAAGCACCTGAGGATGGGGGCCGGTTGCCAGGGGAACCAACCTGGGATTGGCAGCCTGGAGCTTCCAGTCCCACCCTCCTGAACTCTGGGGAAGGAAGAGGGGGTGGAAGTGAATAGATCACCAGTGACTAATGATTTAATCAACCTTGCCTATGTCATGAGGCATCCAGAAAAACCCAAAAAGAGAGATCTTTCCAAGCCTCCGGGTTGGTAAAGATGTGGAGATTGGGGGAGAGTGGTGTGCCTAGAGCTTCCATGCCCCTTCCCCAAACCTTGCCTTGTGCGTCTCTCCCATATAGCTGTTCCAGAGTTTACATCTTTTTATGATAAGCTGGTAATCTAGTAAGTAAAAGGCATCTCTAAATGCTGTGAGCTGCTCTAGCCAATTAATCAAACCTGCAGAGGTCTTTGGAACTGATCTGTCAGAAGCACAGGTGACAGAGAGCCTGAACTTGGGATTGGCATCTGAAGAGGGAACAGGGCTCGGGGCAGTCTTGTAGGACTGAGCCCTTACCTGTGGGATCTGATGCTATCTCCAGGTAGATATCGTCAGAATTGAGGTGAACTGTAGGACATCCAGCTAGTGTCTGAGAATTCCTTGGAGGTGTGGGCAACTCCCCTCACCCCATACACATTGTAATTGTGGCCAGGATCTTACTCCTTCATGAAATTTTAATGATCTGTTTATATTCTCTGTGTGTGTGTTTATGTAAGTTTTTTTTCACTCTCCCTGAAGAACCAACTTTTGTTCTCTTGGGGATACAATCACTCCTGTGGAGAATGCCTCCACTTTTCATGAATGACTTGTGGACACTTACTATGTGCTAGGTTGTCTTTATAGTGAGGAGCCCAGTGTCCGAGGCTCTAGAAAGGCTGATTTTAAGCAGAAGAACGGGGTTGGGGTCTTGGCTAGATGCAGTAACATCTCCCATCAAGGAGGAAACAGTTGAGCCCTTGGGTTTCTCCTTAGCACAGTGGCTGCTGCAGGAAGAGCTGTGGACCGTGAGTCAGGAGACCCAGGGTCCCGCCCCAGTCCTGCCCCTACCTGCTCGTGTGGCTCTGGGTCATTCCATCTCTCAGCACTTCTGTTTCTACCCTTGAAACCGAGGGGTTTGAACTAAATTGGCCCTTTTAAGGAAAAAAAAAAAACCTGCTGGGCCTCTAAGGGGAGGCAGATTGGTGAACTAGAAATAGCACACAGGACCTATCGGGGAAGCATCTCAGATCAGGGTTACAAAGACGCACCTGGTGCCTTCCAGATGGCCTTCCACTTCACCCCCGTCTGCAACAGGAGCTGTTTGGGCAGAGCCTCATTTTTCCTTTGATACTAAGAAAACCTTATTTTGAAGAGAGTTCATAATATTGTAATAATGTTGTATGTGACTACCCTTACTGTGGGGAGCCACGAGTAATGTATAGACTCGTTCAATCGCTGTGTTGTACACTGGAAGCTCATAGGACTTCGTATGTCAACTCTATTTCAGTTTTTAAAAATCCTGTTTCTGCAAGATTGGACCAATCCCTAAATAATTTCTCCCCACTTCCCCCCTTCCCCCCCAATCAATGACTCTGGGGGAAAGACATAAAATCCAAGAAGACCCAAGAAGAGTGAATGAAGGAGCTGAAAGAAGTCTCAGCCAGGCATGGCAGCCAGGAGGCCGTGGTGGTCTGAAACCCAGCACGAGAGTTGGCGGGAACGCGGTCATCCTGGATGGAGAAGGACAGAGGCTGAGCTGCTCCGGCTCCTGTGGTTCCCAGGCAGCCACCAGAGGCCTCAGGGAGCCCACCCCGTGCTGGCAGCTCAGCACCAATCTCCAGGGAAGCAGCCACTGCAAGAAGCTGGTGACTCAGTGTGAGTGGCTGCCAGCCCACAGTGGGGTAGCCAGACCCACGACAAACCCTTAAACCCAGACACCCAAGGTTTGCCAGCCCTGGTTCACCACCAAGGGACCTTTCCTGAGATCCTGCTCACAGGATCCTAGAGTCTGTTTGGAGAGGTAAGACCTGAAAAGATGGTCATTCTTTTCTGTTCTGGAATCTCAGATTGTTCTGAGAATCAGTATCTGTTCAGTGAATCTCAGGGGCAAGTGTTATAGGATTTGGAGAATCCTTTCAATCCTCCAGTACTTTCAGGACATGTTGGGAAGCCTGGCTGGAGGAGGAAGCCTGCTGAGCTGCGTCTGGAAGGACCAGCTGGGACTCTGCTGGGGGGGCAAGGGGGGGTGGGGGCGGGGGAGGCATTGTGGAAGGGGAAAAGCAGGAAGTGCTCTCTGTTTCCAGGCGTGAATGAATGATTCCTCTCCAAGGTCTTGTCTGGGGACTCCGAGGAACCTGTGGGGCTGCCGGTTCTGGTCCAGCTGCATTTTTGCCTGAGCCTCGTCTGGTAAGTAGTGATTTTTGCAATCACAAGGAAAGTCAGCAAAGACAATCAAGGAAGGGAATCCAAGATCAAGACCCTGGCAACTGCCCAGACACCAGAATTCTGGCAAACCGCAGTGGCACTGTGTGACTTGCATGGGATGACCTGGGGTCGGACTCCCCGGGGAGAACAGGCAGCGGAGCCCTGAGGAGAAGCAGATGGACACTGTGTTTGAGCCCCAATGCCCACCACCCTCCGCTGGTCGCCTTTGCGCAGGTGCTGGCATCTCTCCGGGTTACCGCATCCTTGACATCAGGTCACACAGTTGGATTCGCTATTGATTCCAAGTTTCCAAACAGCTCGGAAAGAGTCTACATTAATGGATTCGGAATCATGGCAGGAGAGGGGCAGGAAAGGACCTGGAAGTGGGCTGGGCAATGCATTAGGCAAAGACTAAAGGGAAATGGGGAAAGAAAAAGAACAGGCATACATGTGTCTCCTGAGTTACAGAAAGAAATTCTGGGTGGGAAGATGACTGGGGAACTTGTCCTTTCCACCTCCCCAACCCCAGCTTATGGGAGAGAAGTCCCAGCAGAGAATTGGAGACCCCTACCGGTTAACTAAGCTGTGTGATTTCAAGAGAAAGTGAGAAAGGGGATGAGGGAGCCAATCCTTGGTCCCTCCTGGAGAGTGGGCGGGTGGGGTGGCACGTCAACCTCTGGAAGGTGCTGGAAGCAGCAGGAGCAGCCGGTGGGCCTTCCCACTGTGGGAGAGCCAAGGGGGAACCCAGCAAGCACCACAGAGCTTTGAGAGGCGAGCACAACCTTCATACACAGAGTTAGGAAACCCAGCGGCTCTGCCCTTCTATGGTCCTAGGGTCCAAAGAGGGGACAGAACACTCAGGCCACAGGAGGGGAACCCGGAGGAGCCTTGGACTCTGGGCTGTGAGCTCTTGACCCACAGTGTGGCCTGGACAAGCATACTCATTCCTGGAATCGCTGCCCTCCCTGTATGAAAGGAGGCGTCCTACGTCCACTACCCCCCACACTGACCTTCTTGGACTCCGATCTTGAATGGTGTACGTCTTTAGAGAGTCACCTTTCGTTTACTCTACCTCATAGGAATATTTTAAGGAAATGTATAAGAATAAAGAGCCTCTTTACATGAACTAAATCATTAAGGAATATTGATCAGAGTAGACTATGGGTGGTTCTCTAGGCTGAAATTTTTCTAGAGGTGCAGCTAAAAGCCATCGTGCTCACCCTTGTTTGTAGACCATAACCGTTGGCTGTGCCGGCTGGGCCAGGAGAGGTGTGCCGGTGAACACACCAGGCGAGGCGACAGCGGCCCACGTTTCTGTTCCCTGTTCTCACCCGCTGTAGGTTCAGAGCCCAGCTCAGAGGGTCGCCCAGGAGCCCCTCCCCGCCTGCCTCCTCGCTCTCCTCTCCTCCATCTAACTACTCCCCTTCCTGTCAGCGTTTACTTTCTTTCTTGGAGCCAAACATTTATTGTTATTGTTGTTGTTTTTCTGGAGTATTTCTGATAAGAACAGATACTACACTTGATCTTAGCCAAAAGGCCGAGAAGTGATTTTCTGGAGTATTTCAAACATGCTGGCCAGAAGGTTCAGTCCCCTGGGTAGTCAATGAACACTTCCATCTTCAAGATCCCAGACCTCTGTTTCCTCAAGTGTAACACGGAGAGGACTGGGCTCCCACCAGTGGTGCTCACTCTGTAATATCAAACACACTCATGGAGCGACCATTCAGATTTAAGAAACGTTAACTTATTGCCATGTTGACTTCAGAGTCTTAAAAAAGGAAAGAACTCCATTAAGATGGAAATAAGAAATGGGAATAATAAGTGTTGGAGAGAATGTGGAAAAACGAGCCCTCGTGCATTGCTGGTAAGAAAGTAAACTGGTGGGCGCCTGGGTGGCTCAGTGGGTTAAGGCCTCTGCCTTCGGCTCAGGTCATGATCTCAGGGTCCTGGGATCGAGGCCCGCATCGGGCTCTCTGCTTGGCAGGGAGCCTGCTTCCTCCTCTCTCTCTGCCTACTTGTAATCTCTCTCTGTCATATAAATAAATAAAAAAAATCTTTAAAAAAAAAGAAAGAAAGAAAGTAAACTGGTGTGGCCACTGTGGAAAACAGGATGGTGGAATTGAAAGCAGGGACCTAAACAGCTATTTCTACATCAGCACTCGTAATAGCATTATTTCCAGCAGCCAAAAGATAGAAACAACTCAAATGTCCGTTGACAGAAGAATGGATAAACAAAAGTCGATATATACATACAGTGAAATATCATTTGGCCTTAAGGAATGGAATTTTGATACATGCTACAACACGAATGAATCTCGGACATGACACTAAGTGAAATAAACCGAAGGACAAGTACTGTATGTAATTCCATTTATAGAAGCTACCTCCAGTAGTCAAATCCGTAGAGACAGAAAGGAAAATAGTGGTTACTAGGGGGTGCTAGGGATGTGGATTTATTTTTTTTTTTCTAAAGAGAGAGAGAGAGTGTGCACAAACAGAGAGCACAAGCAGGGGGAGTTGTAGGCAGAGGGAGAGGGAGAAGCAGGTTCCCTGCCGAACAGGGAGCCTGGTGTGGGGCTCGATCCCAGGACCCTGTGATCTTAACCTGAGCCAAAGGCAGACGCTTAATCAACTGAGCCACCCACGTGCCCCGGGGATTTATTATTTAAACAGTTTCAAATTAGAATGATGGAAATGTTCTGGAGATGGATGATGATGCTGGTTGAATAACATGAACGTACTTAAGGCAACTCAACTGTACACTTAAAAATGGCTAAAATGGTAACTTTTATGTGTATTTTATTGCAATAGCAACAAAAAAGAATTAATTCACCTCTTCAAGGCTTGGTTCAAATGGTACCTTCCTCCTGCTTCATCCCACCTGCTTCACTGAGTCCTGGGATCGAGCCCTGCAAGTTGCTCCCTACTCAACGGAAAGCCTGCTTCTCCCTCTCCCACTCCCCCTGCTTGTGTTCCCTCTCTTGCTGCGTCTCCCTCTGTCAAATAAATAAATAAAATCTTAAAAAAAAATATGAAGAGTGGCTAGGGATGAAGTAAGGGAGAGCGGCTGGGATGGCTTGTGACCAGACATGATTACCACAGAGAGCCTGGGAGGGGAAGTCAGGTCAGAGATGTCTCTCCAACCTGACCGGCTTGGGCCTTGCCCCTCGGTGACCTTGGACAATTACTTAAGTTCTCCATGTGTGAAAGGGGGGACAAAAGTATCTGCCTGGGTCCTTAGGAGAATTAAACAGGATAGATTCTGTAAGGCAAGCTGTCACCCCTCCTCACTACATCAGCTGGAGAAGCCCCCTTGTGGCTGAAGAAATGTCTCTGCTGCTGAGAATCTCTTGAGGACTTGCCAGAGAACAAAACCTTCTGTTGTCCAGTCGTGTGTCCCCAATTCTTTCGGCTCACACTCAGAGGGCCTATGCACCCCCACCCAAGCTGAGCTCGGCAGGAACGCCCACCACCCAGACTCCGGGGCGAGGGCACTCGATGTGGTCTCAGGACTGTCTGCATCAGTCCATCTCTGATGCTCTGGGTCCAGGCTGGGGTCAGTTAGAACACCTCGAGGGTTGAGAACGAGTTGGACACGAGATCTTCTGATCCCGGAGGCCAGAAAATCAATGAACGAGGGTATGGATGTGAGTGCTCAGGCGTGGAAGCTGCAAGGCGGCTAAGGCTGCACCCAGGTTTTGGAGAGAGGGGAAGCAGTGCCTGAGATTTCTATTGATGGTTTTAAGTAGTATTTCAGTTTCATTCTTGGAAATGGCAGTGGATTCTCATTTTAAATTCACTCTGCATATGTCTCTGATCGATTTGTGTTTGTCTAGAGGCTCTGGGATTTGCCAAGGCTCCGTCGATAAACTAGAGTGGACTTCGGAAGAGGTAATTACAGGGCTGGAGCCGGTGGGGGAAAGGGGAGAGGGAGTGTGCCTGATGGAGGTACCAAGCTGCTCCCCAGCCTGCAAAGAGCTGGCGTGGTGATGGAAGTGCCTGCACAAATGGCCACCAGCAGGCCTGCTGGGGTAGAGCCTGGTCCTGTTAGAGACCTGGCAAAGACTGAGGGGTGTGACAAAGCACAGGGTTTGGAATGGGGAAACCTGATTTTTGAGTCCTAGTTCCGGAAGAGAGATGACTTGACTTTGTGACTGGGGCCAGGCCCCTAACTTGTGTCTTCATCTGTAGGATGGGGATAGTTTAATCCCTGTCTTTTGTTCTTAGTGACCTCGGTCAGAGCCAGCCTGGCCCTCGGCTCCTCTGAGAAGGTCACCTCCAACAAAACCCCTGTTGAGTGGGGCTGGACCTGAAACCCCCTTTGCCAGCCTCTGCTGACTGTTAGAGCTGGAATCTGGCCAAGAGTGGCAGGCTACTGGACTTGGACTTGACAATCAGATTCTCCCTGCGCATTAGAAAGGAAACCAGGGACCCACTGACACCAGCCCATAGATACTGGAGATTGGAGGTTAGGCACCACGGAGGGACATTTGCAAGAGGAGGGAAGGAAGGGAGGAGGGGAGAGAGGGAAAAAGAGAACACAAGAGGGCAAGAGCACCCTCCATCCTGACCCGCTTCCCCGTCCAGCCTGCAGGAGGCCCGCTGAGCCTACTACCCCTCCTATGATTCCCTGGAATGTCCGCGTTCCTGCCTCAACCTCCACTTTTCCTATTTCTGGAATCCCCAAGAGCCCAGCCCCCCTGGAAGAGCGGCTGAGAGATGAAGTCGAGGACTCAGACCCCGGGCTCTAACTCCCCTGGAGGCGCCAGGGGCCCTTGGCTGCTTTCTACCCCAGGGCCGCAGGCTGCTGTTTCTGCATCCAGCTTAGGGACACTCATCTTTCGTCCTGCTGGTGTCCTCCCACCCCAGTCCCAACAGCTGTCTCCTGAGAGTCCCTTGTGCACCTTGCTCAGGCTCTGTGCAGTGCCTGGCAGCCCCGGGCCCCTAACAGGGCCCCGGGGGGTATCTGAGGGCTGACCTTGCTCGGGAGAGGTGACACTCTGCACCCACCAGGACACCCCGGTCCACCTCGGCTCTTCCTTCCCCCTCACACTCTGTGCTCAGGCGCACGGCCTTAGCATCACACTTCCTGCCTGTTTCTGCCCTTGGTCTTCTCCACCTCAGGAGGTTTCTATGGCTTCAGTGACTTCTCACCACACTGGAGCACCTGCCTCCCCCACTCCACCGCCCACCCCCCACCCCCTGGGAACCCAGGGCACTGTCACTTTCCAGGGCTGCCCTGTCCCTTGGTTTTCAGATTACTCAGTCTTTTGGGCCCTCAAGCAGGCTTGCGTCCACCTCCCCAGCCTCACTGTTTTCCACTCCTGGCTTCGCCTTTGTGGCTTTGGTGACAGAGCATTGTGATCCTGAAGTAGCTCACTGCCCTGCCTTTGCCCCCACTGTCCTTTCTGCCTGGAAGGCTGCACTCATGCGGCCTCTCCTGTCGCCTCACTAGCTCCAGCTCACCTGTTAACACCCACTCGGCCATCCTCTCCTCGGAGGATTGACAAGGCTTCTCTGGGCTTGTTGGGCCCCCTCCCCTGGGGGTCCCAGAGTCCCTTGCGCCTTCATCCGAGCCCCCGCCTGACTGTGTCGACCTTGTCCCCACCTGTCCGTGTGCTCCACAAGCCGGGAGCAGACAGCCTAGCCCGCGAGCATCAGGAAAGCTTTGTGAACCAGCGTCTGGAAGCCCCCCACCCGGCTTTAAAGCCTGCTCTGTTTTTGTTTTGATTTTTCCTTTGTTGTTTTCGCTTTTTGGCTGTGTGACTTTGGACAAGTTGTCTGGTCTCTGTAAACCGCATGACAGAAATGAAAATAATAATCTCCACCTCACAGCATTACTGGGAAAAGGAAAGGCAGTACATGCAACAGCCCAAGCGCCATGCCTAGCGGGTGGGGAGGGCTCCACGGGTGTTCGCAGCCGGTGCGACTAAGAAAACTGTCTCTAAGACTGCGGGGCACAAGGCCTCCCCACATCAGAGCTACTCTGCTGTTCCGAGAAGAATGGAGATCTCAGAAAATCGCAACAACAGAAAATCGCAGCATGCTCCTTAACGTTCCTTCAAGAAAGTGGGGGGGGGGGGACGTGCCGAGAAAGCCAGGCATCCTGCACGAGCCACGACTGAGCTCCTGAAGGGACAATCGAGAAAACATGGATCTCCTTTGGGGGCGGAGGAGGTTGCGAGACTGGAGGCACGACGGCAAAAGGTAAAGGACAGCAGCGGCGTGGAGTTAGAGACCAGCTCCCGGGAAGCAGATGCGTCCCTCGGGCCGGCCAGGCGCTCCTGGGCTTGTCCGGGCGGCTCTAGGACTTCGACTCCTCACGAGAGCCTGGAACAACGGCGCCCCGGGAACCTGGGTCCCCGGAGAAGGCAGCAAGTCGACATTTTCAGACGCCCTCCTGGGTGTGTTGCGACCTGGGGCGCGACGACTGCCCAGAGCGGTTGCTGCAGGGCTGGAGCGATTCCCGAGGAAGGCGGGCAGGCGCGGGGAGAGGGCTCGGGTGTCCCCGCCCTCATCCCCCCGTCGCCTGTCGAGGAAGCCGAGGCATTAGCGCGCGGGCCCGGGGGCCACGAGCCAGGCGCTCCAGGCCCGCCTCTGCCTCGCGGGCTCGGCCTCAGTCTCCTCCTCCGGGCAGTGGGCTTGCAGCCCCGCGGCTGGAAGAGCGGCCCTAGCAGGCCGGCCCGAGCCCGCCCCCCGCCGGAACCTCCCCCAGGGCCCCGGCACCGCCGTCCCCGGGGCCCCGGACGAGAAGGAAGCGCCAGGCGGCCGCGGGGGGCAGAGCGCGGCGGGGCTCGGCGGCGGCGTTCCCGCGCGG
>LNAC01000001.1:15476632-15497292 GCA_002007465.1 Ailurus styani
TCGCGTCCCGCCGGGACTCAGGTGAGCGGAGCCGGCGGCACCCGCCCAGCCCGGCCCCGGGCGAAGACTCGCGGGCCCGCCGAGTGGGCTCCTAGGTGGCCGCTACGGCCCCGGCTCTCGGACCCTCCCGGGCGCGGAGGGCGGGGGTCGGCGTGGCGAGGCTTCCCACCTGTCAGAGGAGAGGGGGTGCGCTGGGCGACCCACCTCTCAGGCCCCGGCCGCCCCGGAAAGATGCCGCAGCCCGGGAGGCCCCGAGTGAGTTCAGCACCGCGGCGCGCGGCTTGCGGGGAAGGAGCACGTCGTCGGCTCGTCTGGCCCGGGCGCCTGCGGCAGTGGAGGGCTGCCCGGCGACCCCCGGGAGGAGGCTGAGCGGGGGGTGCCCTCGGGCGGTGGGGTGGGCACGCAGCTCGGCTCGCGCTGGGTCGGGCTGTGCCCAGCCCCGCGGCCGCTCGGGTAACCGTCTCCGTGCGAGCCCCTCGCTGTTGCAGCCCCGGACGGGGGTCGGGCGAGGCGGAGGCCCGGGGGCCCGACGGGACGCCCGGCAGGTGGAGCGCGTGGAGGCGTCCCGGCCCGAGGGCTCGGCAGGTGCGCCGCTGGGCCCCTTTTCGAGTTGGCCGAGGGCGGGGATCTCGGCCAGACCCTGCTCGGCGGACCGGCCCGGGGCGTGCCCGCTGCCCGGCTCGCGCTCCGAACCCCGGGGCCGCAGTCGAGAAGCCGAGGATTAAAGATCTTTTGGAAAGAGAGTTTAAGCGCCTTAAGCGGGGCGTTGCGGACGCCCCCTACCCGCCCCCCTCATTTGGGAAAGTCTCTTGCACTTCCTTGCCCTGGACTCGTCCCTGCCAAACCTGCGAGAGGAAATACTGTGCTGTTTCTATATTTATTTTCCCCTGGGAGAGGGTAATAAAGGAGATTGCTCAGATTCCCAAGGAATCTCGTTCCCAGTGGTTTCTCGTTTCTGAGACTGACATGAAGGAACCTTCTGGGAGCGGCTTGAGTTCCCCAAACTAGTCGCGTCTGTTGATTTTTTCCTACTGCTTTTTCTCCTCTGGGTCACCTGGTTGCAGGTGAGGGTGAAAGATTGACATTCTAGGCAGCACTTCGTGCAGAAGAAGAGGGTCTTTGCCAAGGGCACGGGAAGCCGACTGGGGGGACAGGGTTAAATTACTTGGCAACCTTTGGTTTCTTGCTGTGAACCCTCCCTGGAGCGCCTCTCTCATTTCTAACCGGGTGGGTGTTTTTTTTGTTTTTGTTTGTGTGTGTGTGTGTGTGTGTGTGTGTGTGTCCCAAATTCTGCTGAGATCACGTCAGTTTTGTGCTGGGATGACTGAATGCGCCCTTATGTGGTCTCAGGACACTTGAGGAAGCCACAGCCCCTCGCTTTGTAAAATGGCCGTTTGCTACTCCCTCTCCCACTCTTGTGCCCCTCCACCCTTTGGGAGGGACCCTCGCAGGGAATTCAGGACTTGAGCTGGAAGTGGTGGCCTCTGAGGTCCCTCTGAACTCAGGGTGTGCCCTTTCTGAGTTGGAAAGGGAGGGAGTGCTGGCTCGGTTTTGAAGGCCCAGGGTACGAGCTGCTTTCCCAAGTGAGCATATTAATCTAAGTGAGGGCAACTTAAAACATTGGGGGGGGGTCTTCTTTCTAAATGCCCATTATTATCAGAAGCTGTTTGTCTTAATAGCTTTTGACTTGGCCCTTGACCTGAGAAAGTCGTCTTAGTTATTTTTTCTCTTGGGAGTTTAAAATCCTCCTGCCCTGGACTATCAGGGGATTTTTGGCAACTGAAGGAAACTTAGTTTCCATTTCAGAGTGTTTTTGGTAACACGTGTATCTGCCTCATCATTTTGCAGTAAATCAGAGAGCGATAAGTGGATACATTTGAGAATTATCTGGATTGCTGAAACTGATCCCACTCATCTTTTCCTGACTGACTGGAGAGGGAGTCTTCGAGACTCACCAGTGAATGCTAATGTTTACTAACTACACCTTTCAGCTGAGGAATTTAGGGATCCCCACCCCAGGAATTTAGAAATCCCGTTCTTTTGAGAAGCTGATGCCTTGTGTTTTGAACTCTCATTGAATTGAAAAGTTGGTCTGTGCAAAATGAAGCACGTGGGGCCAGTCTCACATTAGTCAGGACAGCTGTAACTGGCATCCACAAGTTTTCTCTTGCGCATCAGAGGTTGAAGGCGTCTTTGTTTTTAAGGTAAGATTAAATAATTACGGAATGACTAGGTATCTTTCTAACAACAAAGTAAAACGGAAAAGCAAGATTTACCTGGGCTTTTGGAACGTATAAAAGTTATGAAGAAGAATTCTCATTTGTGACACTTTTACATTTTGTTACTGAAATGCCCCAGTCTGAGTTTCTAAATTCCCGATTATGAGCTCTCCCAAATAGGTAGAATGCCTCATTGTTGTGTCCAGATTCTCAAAAAAATTTTTAATTCGTAAGTCTTATAAAGCAGTTGATGTAGGAGAAATCGTTTTCCATGTGCCCTAGCCGGTGTTACTTACTGCGTATCCTCCAGTCCTACTAGCCTGTCATTTCGAGCTGATTTTCCATTGTTTCATAGGATGTAAAGAGGGGTCTGGAGCTAGAGAGTGGTTGGAATATCACCCTGTGTCTAATGTGGAAACACTTCAGACTTCCCCCCCCCCATCCCATCAAAGGCATTCTGTCAGGTAGCCATGGCCCGCTCAAGCAAAAGCAAGGGGTAGGAGTGGTGAGAGACTATGTAGGGGTGTCTTCCCAGAGAAATGGAGCTTTTATAAGAATTCTCATAAAAAGTGATGGTGGGGTTGCTATTTCTTTTTATTTATTTATTTATTTATTTATTTCACAGAGGGAGAGAGATCACAAGGAGGCAGAGAGGCAGGCAGAGAGAGAGAGGGGGAAGCAGGCTCCCCGCTGAGCAGGGAGCCCGATGCGGGCCTCGATCCCAGGACCCTGAGATCATGACCTGAGCCGAAAGCAGAGGCATTAACCCACTGAGCCACCCAGGCGCCCGGGGTTGCTATTTCTTGTATGTGACTCTCTTTGGTGTTGTATAAGCAGTGCCAGCATTGACAGGGTCCCTTGAAAAAGTTCCCATCCTTGGATGTTTACATATTTATGACTCTCATAAGAGCATCCTTAGATCACTGCGCCCATTGGCTGAACTCACACCATGTGCTCAAGGATTCTGGTTCCTACTGCTCTTCCAGCTGGTGAGTGCGTCCAGGGCCAAATGTGACTGACCTACTATCTGTGGATTGCACTTGGAACGTGGAAGCTTCCTGAATTTGCATCATTCTTGGATCTGAGCAGTCATGGTTGAGCTATTCGCTTTAATTTGGATCACAGTAATTGGTCAAAGGTGTCATCATTCTTTTTCTGTTTTTGTTTGCTTCTGAGTCAGATCACCCCATTCCCAGGAGAGGGCACTTTGTTTTAAGGTTCTGCAAGGTAAAGGTGAGCTGGGAAGAGTCAAGCCAGTAAAAATTCTTGAAAGCCTCAACTGGGAAGGCTGTGATCTGTGGTCAGGAAAGGTCTGAAAAAGAAAAACCAGCTTAGAGAGATGGGCAGGTTGATAATATTCATTTCAGAGGAATCATCTGGATCTCATGTTTTCCATGCTTAGGAGCTCAGGTTTTTCCCTATTGAAACTGTACCTCAGGCCGTGGTCCGTAACCTTAGCCACATGTGGGAACTATCAAGGGACTTAAAAAGAAAACAAACTGGGATATATAGGCCCCACTCAAGACCTTCTGATTCAGTTGATCTAGGGAGTGCGGCTTAGGTCTCCAGGTGTTCTGATGTGCGGCCCAAATTGAGAATCCCTGAAAAAAGATACGCAGTTATCCATCCACTTTCTTCACCTGGAAAATTAAAAGCAAGGGGGGGGGAGAGGGGGTAAGACTGATACCCCTCCGTACTCCCGTGATGGCTGTCACCAAATCTGATTACCTGCAGAAATCTAATGTGAGTCTCCTGAAGCTATTCAAGCCTTTAAAGGCTGTGGGAACGCTGCTTCATAACCATCTCAAAAGGGTTGCTGCACAATCCTAAGCTCGGGGTTTGCTCAGGGTTGGACTTGACCCTGAGCCCTTCTGACTTTGAAGCTCTTTGTGTGGGAGTCCTTGATGCGTTGGTGATGGAATGGTCTGAAACAGAAACACTGTGGGGTCCCCTCCGGTGCTGAAGGGCCAGGCCCGGTGGTGGCAGCGGGAATTCTGCTATGGGCCCTTCCCCTCTTCTGAAGGGGCAGGAACTCTGGGAACTGGGCTGGAGCCAAGCACAATTAAAGGGCCAGGAGGGGCCAACAAGCTTCAAAGCTGAGGAAGTGGTGCCAGTTTTCTTGCAAATCCCTTTAATGATGGGAAATGTTTCTCCAAAGACTTCTGTCATTCAGGGAAGGGAGACTTTCCCCAAGCTGTGGGGGGGATGGCGCATCTGCCCAGGCCCCGGGCAGAAAAGCAGGAGGCAGAGCAGTCGTGGCGCGATGAAGAAAGCAGTGGCTTGGGAATGGGGAGACCCACGCCTTGGGTTTCCTGGGACAAATCACTGAGCTCTGCAGGCCTCAGTTTCCCCATCTAGAAGACAGCCCCCAGTGTTGGTCTGTCCTGACTTTCCAAGCACTCTTCAGTGCTGGGTGCTCTGTGGTCCCTGTGGAAACTTTGGAGGAGAATGTGTCTCGAGGAGAGGGAAGCGAGGGAGGGAATGTGGATAGCCCAACAAAGGTCAGTTTAGGGTTGTGATTCTTATAAATAAAATCGGTTTCCTGGCGAGAGCCAAGAGCAGCAGACAGTGGGAAAGAGACTGCCATTGGCCATGGGAGGAATTTATTTCTCAAGGACTTCTGTGTGAACATGTCTCCAAAGATCGCTAGTGAAGGCCAGAGCCACCCTCCCAAACACAAGATTGTTCATTCCCATTTGAAAGACAGGTCAGCTGAGGTCTGAGGAGATGCAGGAACAACTCAAAGTCAAACAGGATGCCATATCCCTGAGAACGGAGTTTCCAAAGGGTAGGATTCCTGTTCTACTTAACAGCAAGGGTTTATTTAGAAAGAAGTACTCAAAGCAGTTTTAGACCACTTCCTTCTCTGTGTCCCTTGAGCCAGGAAGGGACCAGCTGCTCAGTGAAACTCTCCTCAATCTTCAGGATCTAGTCCACGTGCCTCCTCTTCCATGAAGCCTCCCCTGATTCCCTCTGTGCTCCTGTGCTGCTTGAGGTACAACTTCATCCACGCCTGGTACATCATAGGTACTCAGTAAAAATATCTGTGGAATTAATGTCACATTGTCTCATGTCTGTTTCCTCTATTACGTCGAATGCCTTCAAGACCGAAATCTTGACTCTCTCCTCCCAGTGCCCCTCCCCCTCAGCCCCCGGTGCACCACCAGCACCTAGGTCCCCGGGGCATAACTGGGGCATGAGTGAATGAACGATTCCAGGCAACGGGAGTGCATATTCTCTGATGCTCTGGCTCACAGGAGCAGACCTGGTTCCCAAAGGGAAATGAAGCAAACTCTCAAAGGCACGTCTCACGAGTGGAGATGGAAGCCTGCAGCGGTGGCCCTTGGCTTTCCCGACTTGAGCCTTATTTCTGTCTGTTCCAGCACAGGGGTGTTGCTGTCTGGTGGTACAGAGAAGGATCCTGCAGGTTTCTGCTTGTGAGTATGAGCCTGCCTGTGCTCTCTGCCGCAGCTCCCCTGGCCTCCCGGGCTCCCGAGGGCGCAGACCTGGCTCTGCCCATGCTCTGGACCGAGGGCTAAGGGATCTTGTGGAGCTGGGCGCTGGCCTGGGCACTCTGGGGCTCGGGCTTCTAATCTGGCCATTGCCACTAACTCGCTGTGCGACCTTGGGCAAGTCACTTAATCTCTCTGGGCCTTGTTTCTTCACCTGTACAAGTGATAATGATTACTAACCTGCCTCACCGGCTGCTTGGTGGAATAAATGGTAAGAGCTACTGGCCAGTAGTTGGAGAAGGGGCAGCGTTAAACCAATCCAGGGAGCAGCCAGCCTGCGGCCTCTAGGACAGGGTTGTGAGCCCACCAATTCCCGCCTTCTTGCGTGTGTATTAAGGGGGAGCTTCTGTTAATGTGGGCAACAGCCATGCCCGCCACACGCTTGTCCAAGCTACTGGGAGCTCTGAGTTGGGGAAGCTCGGCCTGTTCCCAGGTAAACTAGCTTCTCCAAGAGAGAGCATCTGTGTATTTCTCTCGAGTCAGCTGGTAAGGAAGTGGGCACGGAGTTGCTCATTCTCAAGCCTTGTATCGTGGCCTTGCCTGACTTTTCTCTGACGTCTCGGTAAGTTTATGTAGGAGAAACCCTTAAATTCTAACAGGAACTGGAAGCTGTTTATACTCATTTTCTATTTCTTGGCTCTCACCTCCCTAGTTAGTCTCCAAATGAACCCCCTCCTCCCTCCACCCCCGGGAGAGAGGAGCGAGGAGAAGGTACAGAAAAGCGGGAGCCAGCATTACTCTGGGCATTAAACTGGACGGGAGCAAAGCCAGAGCGGGCCCAGAGCACCTCCTTGCGCCATGTCCCTGTGCGCGTCCCCAAACTGGGGAGGCCTGGCGCCGACACCGACGGGAGCCCCGCTCGGCTGTTTCCTCAACACTGTCTCACTTCCTCGAGCCCCTCCCCGGGGCTTCAACGACAGCTGCAGGCCTGTTGGATCGTGAGCTCTGTGCCGGGGCTCAGCCTGGCGGATCGCACGTGGGCCTTCTGGTGACGAGACCGAGGGAGGACAGTCAGCTGTCAGCTCAGAGCGAGCAGCCTGCCTTTCCTAGAAGCATCTGAGCGGGCTTCTGGGCAGCCCTGCCCTTGGAGGTGACTGTCCGAAGGAGAGTGACCCACTATCCCAGTTTGTCTGGGACTTTCCTGGTTTTGCCCCTGAAAGCCCCAACTCCCAGGAAATCCCATAGCTCTGGGTGGATGAGCTGGGAGGTCACCCTGTTCCCAGGCCTCTGCTTTATTCAAAGGCCTGAAATCAAGAATTTGGTTCCTCCATAGCAAAGATGAGCTAGAGCCAATCGTTTCATGTCCTTGGCAAGAAAGTAAAAGTCCCAAGCTTAAAAACCAACAGTTTGTACCTAAGATACGTCCCCATGTGCTAAGTGAAAGAAGCCAAGCTCGAAAATCTTCCACACGGTATGATTCCATTCATGTGACTTTCTGGAAAAGGCAAAATTAGTCTGTTGCTGCCAGGGCTGAGGGAAGGGGTTGACCACAAAGGGGTATGTGGGAAGTTTGGGGAGCGATAGAAATCTTTGGCTCAGATCTTGATGGTGGTAGCGGTTCCACAGTTCCAGGTGTTCGTGAAAACTCAGAAGTGTGTAGTGTGTTGGGCATTTTTTCCTTGTGTGTAAATTATACCTCCAGGAAGCTGACTTTAAAACAAACCCTCATGGGGCATCTGGGCGGGGGGGGGGGCTCAATTGATTGTCTGACTCTTGATTTCAGCTCAGGTCATGATCTCAGAGTCGTGAGATCGAGCCCCACGCCGCTCCTCAGCGGGGAGTCTGCTTGTCCCTCTCCCTCTGTTCCTCCCCCAGACTCACGTGTGCACGTGTTCTCTCTTGCTCTCGCGCGCTCTCTCTCTCTAAAATAAACAAGATCTTAAAAATAAGGCAAACCCTAGCAGTTTGGAGAGCCATGTTGTAAGATGAAGGATCTGTCAAGTGTCCCATTGGCCAGCCCAGGTTGTAAATAGAATCTAAGGTCTCTATGTTTTCCTGTCGGCAGCAATCTGGAGGGACAGCAGAAGGGCGTGAAGAATTTGGGTAGAAAACAAAAAGATTGACTGCTCGACAGCATCCTAAATGCAAGAGACTTTTCCATGAGGCCCAAAGAGCATGAGGGTGGAAGACGTCTCCCTAGAGAGAAGGAAAAACCGTTCCTTTAAAACCCAGGCAGCAGATGAACCCAAGAGGGTCATGGAATAGCGAAGCATTCGCTCTGGGCTACCACCCTGGGAACACCGCCGCTGCACACATGGATCTAATGGATTGAATTTGGCAGCGTTCCTGAGAGTCTTTTTTTTCCCCCCCTCACCAATAAAGTTGTTGAATTGCAATTGAGTACCCAAGTCTTCACCATAATTACTTCTGGCTGACTTTTTGTTTTTTGGAAGTCCTGCTTGTCTGTGCTAGCTAGGAATGATCTCGAGACAGGGAGAACCCATGATTTAGCAAAATAATGCACCTAGTTCCATGTGATGTAAGGGATCCGTCCTCTTGGTTCCAGACAGGGGCAGTCTCCCAGTCAAGGGCAGCATCACCAGCCCTCGCCGCATGGGTCCAGGAGGGGATGTGGAATTCCACAAGAATGGGAGAGTATCTGCTGGTCCTAATGGAATCCGAAGAGCTTGGTGGTTTCCGTTGTTTGTTTGTTTAATCAAAACCCATGTTGAATTGGCTTGTCCTTCAGATAGACTGCTTCTGGTTCTTTGCCCTGGCGAGCTGAACCTGTGTCTTCCATCTTTCCTAAATACAGCGTGTTGAAAGTCTTTGGAACTTCCATCCATGAGAACAGTCTGGGCCTAGATCACGTTCAACCACAAGTTACATTGGAGAGTTTCCCCCACGCAACTCTTCTTACAAATGTATTTAAGCCACTAGTCGCTCACAAAGGCAGGTCTGCTTCACCTGTTCTTAGGGCATTCAGGAAGAATTGCTGGGGCGGTCCTTAGTTCTTTTTTTTTTTTTTTAAAGATTTTATTTATTTGACTGAGAAACAGAGATCACAAGTAGACAGAGAGGCAGGCAGAGAGAGAGGAGGAAGCAGGCTCCCTGCCGAGCAGAGAGCCCGATGCGGGCCTCGATCCCAGGACCCTGAGATCATGACCTGAGCCGAAGGCAGGGGTTTTAACCCACTGAGCCACCCAGGCACCCAGTCCTTAGTTCTAATTGTCTCGGCTTTGTTGGGGGGCGCTGAAGGGGGAGGGAAAGAGGCAGGAAATGCATTTTGTTCGACTTCGAAGTGAAATGTCCCCGATGCACGGTCAGGCCTAGCTTATCGTGGGTCCACCTAGGAAAGGCCAGGTTTGGGGCAGCCCAAGGGTCCACTGCTAGTTTGAGTACAAGAATGGGAAGGCTGCAGAGGAGACGCTGGGAATGCCTGGCTGGGGAAATTCCAGATCCTTCCTTACCTGGACTGCACATGTTGCCGCCCCCTCCCCAGGGTTGCCCCAGCACGCTGGCATCCTTTTGGGTTGTGAGGATGATCTTAGCCTCCCTGTTAGACCAGCAAGTGGGAGCCCTGCCATTTCCTTCCATCCTCCACCCTCTTTTTTTCTCCCCCAGTTTTTACACAACAGGATTTATTCATGTTGACCGTATTCAAGTCCCCAGCTGGGGGAGAAAAAGAGATTGTGTTGAATGAGCTTATTGTTTGGAGATTTCACTGACTTCTTTTATTTAATACCCACAGTCCTGGAACATATTGAGCTGATTTACCAAAATTCAAATATGGTCCTTTGGGAAGGAAATCTGCGAGGGTGCTTGGTACCCCTGAGATCGGGGCTGGGATCTGCTGGGTGGTGAGTTTGCTTGGGACATCTCCTCTTCATCTTTACGGTCTTGGGTCCACAAGAGGTGGATATAGTCTCGGTTACAACCCCAGGCTCCTTATGAGCTTGAGATGGTCACCACCCTACTGCCTTCTGCATCGGCTGGCCTTTTGCGCCCCCACCCCCACCCCTGCGCAAGTGGCAGGAGGTAAAGGCTGGGCACGTGGCAGGTCTTGGGCTGAAGTGGCAAGTGTCAAACAACCTCACACACCCGCCGCCCGAATGCCCAGTGGAGTGCGGCCGGTCCACGGTGGTCCTGGGAGAGTTGGATGGTGTGCCTCTCCTAGCATGTTTGCGACGGGGCCCCCGCAGTTGATACCGCTGGATCCCCGTGCAGGATGGTCTCGTACAGTTGTCTGTCCGGCGGCAACGTGGCGGCCTCGTGCTGGCGCCTGGTGTCTGGAGCTCTCCAGAATCTCCTGAGAGAGCAGCCGCTGCAGGTACCTGAGCCGGGGGAGGCTCGTGTCCCACTGGGGACAGAGGAAGCCCGTCTCCGGTTCAGGTTCGCAGCATCGGAGATGCCCCGGAAGTGAGCCTGTGGCAGAGGGAGCTGGGCTCATGACAGAAGCGTCCCAGGGACCTGTAAGCCTGAGGTGCTCCAGGCCCCCTTTGGGATGCCTCACCCAGGCTCGCTTCTCCTCTGCACGCGGAGTCCTCCCTCTCTCTCTCTCTCCCCCGTCCTTCCTGCTCGCCTTTCATTCCCTCATTCTCCCCTCTGGACTTTCTCTCTTTTTCTTCTCCCTGCCACATCCATTATTCAGGTCTCCTGAGTCTTGAGTTGAGAAAGGGGATTGCCCCTGAGACTCCGAGGCCAGAAAGAGCCAGTCCCCCCCCCCAGGCCCCACCTGATCCCCGGTCTCTAGTCCTGTCGGGCTCTCATTTCTGGTCGTCATGGCTGGAATCCCAGGCTTCCCCAGGGGGAGCCCATGACCTCAGGGTCGGGGTGGGGAAAGTGGGGCTCCTCTTCAGCCAAAGGAGCATCTCATTCCCTCCTGGCAGAGGCGGCCAGAGTGAAACTCTGTTCAGCATAGCCCCTGGCGTTTCCTCAGGCCCTAGCCAGCGTCATTCCATATGGCCCAACGCAAAGAAGGCCGCCTTCTGCAAGCCTGGTCCACGCCACTGGCTCACCCTGGGACCTTGCTGGCCATCCCAGCTGGCCCCGCGCAGGTCAGCATCACGGCGGCTCCAATTCCGAGAAAGAACATCCTTAGCCTCCCTGCGCAGATCAGTATCACTGCGACTCCGATTCCCAGGAAAGAGCATCCTTAGCCTCCCCGCGCGGGTCCTTAAACAGCCCCGCGACCTGCCGACCTCCGAGGGGCGGGGGCTCCGGCCCGCGCCGCCCCAGGCTCCCTGGCAGCCAGCATCAGAGAAGGGCCCAGCATCCGTGCAGAGGGAGCCTGAGAACACGGCCGCGGTTTGGATAAAAGTTCCAAACATGAAGGCTCAACACTGACGAAAATAATTTTTTCCCATTGACCTCCTGGCTTCTCCGTGGGCAGGCATCCATCTCCCGCCCGTCCGCCCGCTGCTGGTTTGGTGCGTGTCATTGTAAACTGTTCGGGCTGGGAGCAAGCCTCCGAGGGGTATGCGATCCAGGAGTCGCTCCCGTTCCCTCAAGAGTGGGCCAGACTGTTTTGTTCTCAGAGGGAGACTTTAGTCTGCTGCTTTCGAGATCCTTCTGAAGCGCGACTCCCTCCCCGGCCCTCACCCTCCAGCTCTCCTCTGGGACAGAAAGGAGACTTTGGGTCTCGGGTTCCCTGGTGGATCTCTTAGTGTGTGGGTTTTGAATTCTCTGACCCCAAGGGGAGGGCCCCGGTGCTCCCCAGGTTTGCAGGGAGGCACACGGATGTTGACGTAAGCACAGACCAGCGGCCCACACTGTGTGTGTGTGTGAGTCAGGGCGCGAGTGTGCGCTCAGGTCATGTTCAGCCTCCCTCGGTTCTCCAGCCCCGCCCGGCTCCTGAGGCCAGAGGGGCAGCTGACAGGTGGGGGCCTCTCGTCCTCAGCAGGGGGGACTCCAGAGTGTGGAGATGGCTTTGGGCCCTTGATTCTCTCCCTTTCCGCAACAACAGTGATTGCAGAGATTGTGTTGGAAGACGCTTGTGTTGCATTGGAGGGGTGTCGTGGGCCCTGATCTGGGGGTCTGGCTTCCTCCCCTCCTGGCATTCTTTTTTTTTTTTTTTTTTAAGATTTATTTATTTATTTGACAGAGAGGGAGAGATTAAAGTAGGCAGAGAGGCAGGCAGAGAGAGAGGAGGAAGCAGGCTCCCCATTGAGCAGGGAGCCCGATGCGGGCCTCGATCCCAGGACCCTGAGATCATGACCTGAGCCGAAGGCAGAGGCTTTAACCCACTGAGCCACCCAGGCGCCCCCCTCCTGGCATTCTGGCAGCTCTACACCTACGTAGCTGGTGGGGCCGTGGTGACGGGGGAAGAGGCTGCTAAGAGCCTTCTCTTCACGAACATCAGACATGTGTGTCCTCATGTCAGAGGAGAGAGGTGTCCGGTGACCATCAGCCCCATTTTCCTGAAATTTCCTAAAGCTGTTCATGCCCTCCGAGTGTAAGATTGCCGTCTAACCACAAGATGTGTTTTTCTGCCCTGGGGAGGCTGAGGCAGCTGGGAGAAAGCAAGGAAGAGTGCCAAGAGACTGTTCTGTTGGGCTGGAGTGACTTGCAGACTCCAAGCGTATTTGTCAAGGCTCACTCAGCCTCGACACCTTGACGCCCGAAGCCTTTAACCCCTCACTGCGCCGCGCATAGCCCTTCTCTGTGCTTTCATACTTGGGCGCCGTGTGTTCGTGCGTATAGATTCCTTCCCTGGCTGGAAAAAATAAGGGCAGTCACATGGCTTGTAACAAAATATTCTCTACTAATGGCTTTTTTTCCCGCCTTACATAATTTACCATCATTGAGTGTGAAAATGGTTTAGATTCATGAGGAAACAGCTGGCTGGCAGAGGTCCTGGCGGGGTCCGGGCTAAGATTCCGCTGTGTCACTAATGACTTTATGTGGTACATTTCCGGCACAAGCACACTTGGCAGTTGGGGCATTTTGTGGCTGAGAAATTTCATCAAGGCAAGGGCAGCGGCAGGAATAGCTTGCAACTGAGGCCAGGAAGGGAAGGCCTCATTTCATTCAGGACAACCCAGACCTGTCCAGGGGATGTCTTGTATCCGCCTTGGTCATTTAACTTGGATGCTCACAAACCCTTTTCTTTCTAGAATGGTCTGTCTTTGGGTTTCTCTGAGATTTCAGTACATGGCACTGTAGCTAAGATGAGCCCAGATTTCTTAAGGCCCCTGAACCAGGCCCTCTTCTCTGAGTGCANGGGGGGGGGGGGGGGGGGGCGGGGAGAGCAAGTGAGCGAGAAAGAGCAGTGCTATCCCCTCTATTGGCCTGGAGAAAAATCTGAGCTCCTTCTCTGCATGGCTGTTTCCTGTTTGTTCTAGCCTCCGTAGTCATTCTGCACTTTGCTGTATGTCCCAGCCATACAGGATTCTTTGTGGTTTTTGCAAACTGGGCCTGTGCTGTTCTGTTGGCCTGGATGTCCTCTCCTCGGGGCTGCCTGCCAAGCTTATCTGTCAAGGCTGACTCAGCCTGGACCCCCTGAAGCCTTTAACCCCTCACTGCACCTGACACAGCCCTCCACGGCCATGGTCATTGTGTCCACCTTGTAGTTGATGGAACGTCTATATTCCTAGGAAGCTGTAAACTCTGTGAGTTTGCATTATTCCTCTTTGTGTCCACAGCACCTAACCCCATGGGTGGTGTATGATGAGTGTTCAAGAAACTGGCATTGTGAGATTGAGAAATAGTTGCCATCCTCAAGTTTTCTGAGTTTGATTGTATGGGAGTTACGGCTTCTGCTCACTAGTGGACATCCTGGACAAAGTTAATGCAGCTGGCAAAAAGGAGAGAGAGCTTTACGGTATCCAGAACCCTCTGAGGATTAACAGGACAGACAAGGGATTCCTGCAAATCAACCAGAACAAGGCAGAAATTGCAAAAGAAATAAAGGCAAGTAAAGGATATGAACAGGAGATTACATGTGAAGGAGCCCCCACAAAGCTAATGAGTGTGTGAAGATGTGGGGGGCTCTTTTAGTCAGCAGAGACAAAGCAACCAAAATGACCACCCAGAAGATGGACTGGAGAGAGGCTGCAGGCTACCTCGTATTCTCAGAACATGTGGGAATTTCTGCATGGGTCCGCACAGGATGGGTCTGGAGATGATCTTTGCAGCATTCCTTGCGGTGGTCGAGAATGGGAAGCAGCCTTGATGTCTCTGGGGAGAGTGGACAGGTGAACGATGATGGTGGACACCCATCCCAGTGAATCACCCAGCAGAAGCAGTGGGTTAGCTATCCATCCAGCCCCATTGACAGATCTTGAAGACCAAGTGTTGAGTGAAAGTAAGAAGCAGGATAGGACATCTGACAATAGCATTTACAGCCATTAACAGTTCCTGCAGCGGTATACATGAAGCGGGAACACGTGCACATGAAAAGGTACCTACTAGAAAGTTCATCTTGGGGGGACGAAGAATGGGATATGGGGGCAAAAGGGAATTTGTAAGAGTTTGCTTAGGGTGTGTTGTGGATACTGGAAGCCCACAGGTCTGACTTGAAGCAGAATGTGGCGTAGTAAGGGCAACACCAGAAACTCAAGAAGTTTCTGTGGAAAGAGGGGATGGGAGCTTCTCCCCACCCACTCCATACCTACCCCATGGGGAGGAGTCAACAGTTAACAGGGAAGTCATTTCCCTTATCCATTGCTGGACTGTTCAAGACTTTTTGCCCCTGAGGTGGTTATACCAGACCACCCCTCCAATGGATTCCAAAGCTTACCTTTTGTCAGAGCTGTAGTGGTAATTAGCAACCTGCCATTGTCATGAGGGAAGGGGATTCTTCTAACTCACCCTTGGATAAGCGTCAGTTGGTAGAGCTGGCTTCTAAGAGTTGAGTATTTTTCAGTTGTCTCCAGCTACTGTGAGCACCTGAGTCCTCTTTGGGTCCACACCACTGAGTGAAGGTCATGGCCAAGAGCTTATGGCCAAAGGTTTATCAGATTGAGTGGATTGCTTTGGAATTGGATTTTGCCAGGACCTGACTGGAAATGAAGTTATTAGACTCTGTGCACCAGTTCATTTTTGCTCCCCTCCACCCAGGAGATGGGAATATTGACTCCAAATAGGTGCATCCGAAGAAGATGAACTGCTTCTCCTGACCCTGAGTATGTTTGATCTGAACAGAGATGGCCCCTGACATTGTTCCATCTCTATTTCTACTTAAGATAATAGTTTTGTGGATGAGTGTGTGTGTGTGTCTTTTTGAGATTCAAAGGTTTAGGTGGTAAAGAGCCATGTGGACCAAGGAGAGCACCCCCTGCTTTTGCTTTGCCCAGTGGTGTGCTCTGGGAAGCTTCTGGGCCAGGATAGGACCTGGAGCGCCCCGGGTCTTATCAGCACGCCCGGGATCTTATCAGTGTGGGTGGAAGAGCAAACTCTTTCTCCATGTGGCTCAGCGGGTGGGCAGCAAATCCAACCGTTTGTAAAGCTAGGAACTAAATGCTTTCAGAAAACAGAAAAAAACCCTGCCGTTGGTTCTGCTGGTTTGACAATTTCCCCACTGTTCCTTGTTATGCACTGGAGTCACTTAGGGACCTCTAGCTGTTCTTTATCCCACCTGTCCATTCGCTGACGATGTTCATTTTCTGCCCCACATCTCTGGACCTGTGTTCCCAATTCCTGGGTCCACTGGAATGTTGACACCTGAGTGATGGAACAATAAACATTTCTGTGAAGTTCAAGTGTCACCGCCAGGGTCCTTTCCAGTTCAAAGGACTGCGATTTTGCAATGAACTTGCTCACATCCTTAAATAGCCCCTTGGCATGGGAGAATTTCCAGGTGTTCACAAAATTGATATTTTCTTGAGCTTCACTATGTGTCAGGTCTGGTCTTGGTGTTGAGATCAAGCTGGGTGCACTACGAATGCGGCTTCTGTCCTCAGGGAGTTTCCATTCCAGAAGAGGGAGGCAGACCAGAGTAAGCAAATACAGTTGTTTGTTTATTTGTTTAAGATTTTCTTTATTTGCCAGAGAGAGAGAGCAAGCACACAAGCTAGGGGTGGGGGAGGGTAGGCAGAGGGAGAAGCTGCTGAGCAAGGAGCCTGGGATCATGAGCCGAAGGCAGACGCTTAACTGACTAAGCTACCCAGGCTTCCCAGCAAATACAGTTCTAAAAAAGGACAATTCCAGATAGTTGTAAGTAACATGAAAAACATAAAATATCATGAGATTAATTCCAGGGGGGAGGGGGAGCAGTCCCCATAGTAGCCAGGTGCTCAGGAAGAGTTTGTCTGAGGAGAGAACATTGGAGTTGAGACCTTAATGAAGAGGAGGAACCTACTGAGTGGAGAACCAGGGTTGGGAGCTCCAGGTCCAGGGACCAGCAAGTGCAAAGGTGAAGCCATCATGTGCTAGCGTGGTGGGGGCGGGGGTATAGCAGGGAAGGGGCAGCGGCATGGGCAGAGCTTGGTCAGCAATGGGGAGGTTGGAGAGACATGTGGTAGGTGAGCTGTGCCTGGGAGCTTGGGTCTTATTTTCAGAGCACTTTACACACAGGGACATTTTGCTTCCCAAGCACCCAGCCAGGTGACCACTGCCTCTTCCAAATGGGTTGGTTACCACCATGAGGACTACTTTGGAGTCTAAACAGTCTTTTGTCCACAGGAAAAACCCAAGTGCATCCTGAAAGAATATTCTTCTCCTTCATACTTTTCTGAAGAGGCTGAGGTGGTATAGACCTATTGCACTTTTCCACCCTTTACTGAAGGGGGTTCGGAGGGTGGGATTGGGCATGGAGTAGGCCAGCAGACCCACAGCTTGTGGCTGGCAGGTGTAGGACAGTGGCCTGAGATCCTAGAATGAAATGATGTGGGACCATCGTCTTTTCACCAGGCAAAGCCAGGAAAAAAACTTCTGAACCACCCCATGTCTCTGAATTGCTTCTTCAAGAGGCACTCGGTACTTTACTCCCTCACTGTTCATACTGGAGGAAATATCAGGTTGAAAATTGCAGCATTTTTGCAGAACTGGTTCATAGCCAGCTTGGATTCCTGTGATCTTGAGCAATGACTAGCTATTTCTGAGTGTCTGTTCCTTCATCCGAAAGGTGCTCATTACCCATTTCCTGGGAGGTTTGTAGGGATTGAGTGAAATCTTTGACTTCTCAGTAGGTACCACACACAGAGCCCTAGTGCTGGTGATTGGTGGTAGGTGGTAGTGAAACAAGACATTGACTTTGCCATGGGTCCACCATGTTTATTTCTGATGCCTAAAACCTTTGCTTCCAATGATACCGCCTTTAAGGCTGCATGGGGAGGGGAAGCCGTTTTGTGAGGGGCTGTTTCCTGTTTCTGAATCCATCAGTATGAGAACACTGTGCCACATGAGTCCTCTGTCTCCCCAGCCATCCCAACTAGAAAAGTCACTACCCTACTCATGTGCCCAGCTTGTTGGAGGATCCGTGGAAAGCTATGCATACGAGTGTTTTGAAAGCTGGAAAGCACTGAACACGTATAAATGGTGATTATTTCAGCACTGGGTTGGGAAATGCCTTGCAGATCAAGGGAAGTCCGTGGTGCTTTCCAAGGCATTGCTATTTGTTTCAGTTTTCAACCTGGGGGTCTTCATGATGGAAGGCAGGCTCTATCATTCATGAGAACCCAGGGTTGGGTGGAATCATGTTTGAGTTTGGCTGATGAAAGGAGCAATTAGATGCAGGATCATAGTCGACTGACATGAAGTCTCAAGAGAGTCGGTTGGGCTGGTGAAGTTCATTTCACTCCCGCAGGCAGCGGATCCTTCCCTGCCAGGGTGCCCGCCCCAAGATGTGGAGGAGGGTAGGCCGTCTGCGTCCCAGGACTAGTGCCCCTGGATACCCGTGGCAGCCCCACGAGAACATCGGCTCAGGGACATGCTGCTGCTAGGTGTCTTTAACTGACTCCTCCCACGCTGCTACTCTCCAGCCTAGCTGTGGGGTCCCCCTAGGCCCCAGGAAGCCCCAGTCTCCTGGCAGCTGCTGCCTGGGATGTGCTGGTCTTCCCTCTGCTGTCTTCCTGCACTACCTCTGTTTGGGGGAGACCCCCGCCCATCAACCCTGACTTTCTTCATCTCCCCTGGTTCACAGCTGCTGTCTGCTTCCTATCAAGTGATCATCAAGAATCAAGAATGATTATTAAAAATACTACTACCTTTTACTTTTTATTTCAATGTATTATTTTTAAACCTGTACAAATACCCCAGTGAGTTGTGTCAGAAGCATTGTGACAGCCTTTTTCTTCATGGGGCGAAGGAGGGCTTGAGCCTTTGGATGTCAGTGTCACACAGCTACTGAGTAGGAAATTACTTCTCCCAGAAGGAAATTTCCTGCCCAGTAGGAAATGGGTTTTCAGGCTCTTAGCCAAGGGCCAGCCTTGCCGCCAGCCTCTGACTGTGACCGTGGCCCAGGGTCCTTCTCTGGGGATTTATTCTCCCCATCCCGCTCAATCCCTGCAGACTCTGGAGGGATGGTGATGAGAACCCGCAGAACCGGCTCACCCCTTCCGCAGGCACCTGTAGCCTCCTGGGGGTGGCCGAATACCTGGGAGGGTTGTGATTGGAAAAGCCTCTTAGAATCTTTCGGTGACATCGTTGGCGTTGCTTCCTGGAGGAGAAGCCCCTGGAATGCAAAGACTTGTTCCCCGGAGCTAGACTGGGCTGAGAATGTTAATAAACGGCTTCCCAAAGCTTTTCCATCAGACACTTTCATCTTCTTCCAGGCCTGCCGAATCAGGACTGGGCATGGGGGCGGGGGGGGGGGCAGGCATCCAGCAGTAAATATTATTATCCTGATTCTGTGGATGAAGGAAATTGAAGCCAGACACTGAGGCCGGAGGCAGCCCAGGCACAAGTTCACAGCCAATGCGGTGGGATCCAAACCCAGCTCCACTGGACCTGAGCACATTCTGGTCTAGCCTGATCGAGCTAGACATGATCTCCATCCTGGACATGAGGCCATGTTTAATCTGATGTTCAGTGGGGGGTGAGTGGGGGTGAGTCTGCGGGCTGCGGTCCAGCCATCTTGGTGGACTCCCTTTGGGGTGGGGAGGAGGATTCCCTGATGTGGCTCACAGCTGGTCCTCAGCTCTCTCTAGGAGAGCCCTAGCCTAATAAAAGAGCCTCGCCTGAAAGGGAGCTTTCCTCTTTCCTGGAGCTGGGGTTCCAGGTGTCCCGGCTCTCTGGCGTGTTCCCCGCTAGCCCAGCCAGGCCTTGGCTCGTGCTGTTCCTGATGACCGGGAACGTGTCCTCTTTCTCCCTCCGCCCTTCCCCGTCACGCCCGCCTCCGTCCACCACCCCCTCATCCTGGAAGCCAGCTTCCATGATCACATCTGGCCCCAGCTGTTCTTACTCCATGTGGGACCCAGGCAGCACTTCCCTGGGCTGACACACGTGGGTCTCTGTCTCTCCTGCTTCTGGTCGAGAGCTGCCGAGGTGCCCAGCGGGCTGTTTGGCATTCAGGTGGGCATTCACTTTGTTTCTGCCAATTCCCAGGAGTTTCTGTCCAGTTTCCCCTCCGCCTCTTGTCGCGGGCCTTGAACCTCCACAAGTCTCTACGGAGTCTCTACCCAGCGCTGCTGTGGGCACAGCTGAGGCAGGGTTGAGAGAGGCAAGGCGCTGTCCCTGGCCTTACGGGCACTTCTCCCCGTGGGCCCGGAGGTGGGTGCCGAACCCGTGCCCGGGAGGCCTTGTTTGCCGGGTGCTCCCGTGCCGCCTTGCACACTGTGTGATTAGGGGGGCGAGTGTGGACTCTGACATGGCCAGGGGAAGGCGAACATTTTCCCTATTTCTCACCCTTTGGAAGAAAAGATAAGTTAGGGTGTTCTCACTTGGAAAATAAATCTCACTGCAGGCAACATTCAGCCACACGCCATTCGTGCCCAACAGCTGTCTCTCATTTGCTGGCAAATGTTCCCAGTGATGAATGTCCTCCGTCCACAGTCACAGCCGTCCCTAAATGGAGGCTTTGGACAAGTGCAGGGGGAACAATGGCCCTTCTCAGAGAGCTCTCAGCAGACGCTCCCAGTGAAGTTGGTTCATCACTTGGAGCTGCGTCAAGACCATAGACAAGATGCCATTGATTCAGCAAGGAAGGCCTTCTAACAGCCGTGGAGTTGGGCTGGAGGCAGCGAGGAGCAGAGCAAAGGATGGGATTCATGGCTGCCGGGACAGGCCTTGAATGAGCAGAGGGAATGATTCCACCTTTCAAATACCACCTTCTAGAAGTTGACCGATGGCACGCTGGCCCTTCTTCCTGATGCATTTGCAAAACCCCCAGGTCGTTCTAGGATCCTGGGGTTTGGGAGGGCCTCGTGCTTCTCGGGCAGAGCGTGTTGTCACACCTGCTGTTGTGGAAGCGGTGAGACTGCTGGGGGCTAAGGGAGGTCGGGGACCAAGCGGGGGACCCGAACCCTGGCTCCTGGCCTCGGTCCATTTGCCTCCCTCTCCCCATAACCGGGTGTGGGGGAAGGTGGAGAAAAGGAAAGGATGAGCTGGGAAGACAGAGCACAAGGCTGCCCCCGGGAGCAGGTGTCTCTGCACCGCCGCCTCGGGCTGGGCATCCGCAAGGCCCCCTCCCGCCGAGTCCTGCATCCGCCGTCCCTCTCTGGTCATGTCTCTGTGGACTTCCTAGGACAGAGGTAAAAGGTCAGACTTCCAAGCTGGCATGGCTCGACTGGGCAAAGCCCTTTTTTCTCTCTCCTTGTTACTTTTGCTTTTCCAGGGAAGGTACTTTACATCCTTTAGAATAGTGCAGACAACAGCGACACGTTGTATTTTCTCTCCGGGAAGAGTTCAGTGTAGCAAGTTCACGTGTATCTCTTATGGCAAAAGCCATACCTGCTTCTTTCAAAATACCCATCTGTGGCAGAAATTTATAACCTCGAATATGAAAATCCCTAGAATTCCAGCCTCGAGGATAATATCTGTCAAGGATGTATTCATCCAAATATTTTTCTTCCTCTGCAATCATTCTGTCCCCCCCCCCCCCCCCCCCCCC
>LNAC01000001.1:15498663-15520911 GCA_002007465.1 Ailurus styani
GGGGGGGGGGGCGGGGAGAGCAAGTGAGCGAGAAAGAGCAGTGCTATCCCCTCTATTGGCCTGGAGAAAAATCTGAGCTCCTTCTCTGCATGGCTGTTTCCTGTTTGTTCTAGCCTCCGTAGTCATTCTGCACTTTGCTGTATGTCCCAGCCATACAGGATTCTTTGTGGTTTTTGCAAACTGGGCCTGTGCTGTTCTGTTGGCCTGGATGTCCTCTCCTCGGGGCTGCCTGCCAAGCTTATCTGTCAAGGCTGACTCAGCCTGGACCCCCTGAAGCCTTTAACCCCTCACTGCACCTGACACAGCCCTCCACGGCCATGGTCATTGTGTCCACCTTGTAGTTGATGGAACGTCTATATTCCTAGGAAGCTGTAAACTCTGTGAGTTTGCATTATTCCTCTTTGTGTCCACAGCACCTAACCCCATGGGTGGTGTATGATGAGTGTTCAAGAAACTGGCATTGTGAGATTGAGAAATAGTTGCCATCCTCAAGTTTTCTGAGTTTGATTGTATGGGAGTTACGGCTTCTGCTCACTAGTGGACATCCTGGACAAAGTTAATGCAGCTGGCAAAAAGGAGAGAGAGCTTTACGGTATCCAGAACCCTCTGAGGATTAACAGGACAGACAAGGGATTCCTGCAAATCAACCAGAACAAGGCAGAAATTGCAAAAGAAATAAAGGCAAGTAAAGGATATGAACAGGAGATTACATGTGAAGGAGCCCCCACAAAGCTAATGAGTGTGTGAAGATGTGGGGGGCTCTTTTAGTCAGCAGAGACAAAGCAACCAAAATGACCACCCAGAAGATGGACTGGAGAGAGGCTGCAGGCTACCTCGTATTCTCAGAACATGTGGGAATTTCTGCATGGGTCCGCACAGGATGGGTCTGGAGATGATCTTTGCAGCATTCCTTGCGGTGGTCGAGAATGGGAAGCAGCCTTGATGTCTCTGGGGAGAGTGGACAGGTGAACGATGATGGTGGACACCCATCCCAGTGAATCACCCAGCAGAAGCAGTGGGTTAGCTATCCATCCAGCCCCATTGACAGATCTTGAAGACCAAGTGTTGAGTGAAAGTAAGAAGCAGGATAGGACATCTGACAATAGCATTTACAGCCATTAACAGTTCCTGCAGCGGTATACATGAAGCGGGAACACGTGCACATGAAAAGGTACCTACTAGAAAGTTCATCTTGGGGGGACGAAGAATGGGATATGGGGGCAAAAGGGAATTTGTAAGAGTTTGCTTAGGGTGTGTTGTGGATACTGGAAGCCCACAGGTCTGACTTGAAGCAGAATGTGGCGTAGTAAGGGCAACACCAGAAACTCAAGAAGTTTCTGTGGAAAGAGGGGATGGGAGCTTCTCCCCACCCACTCCATACCTACCCCATGGGGAGGAGTCAACAGTTAACAGGGAAGTCATTTCCCTTATCCATTGCTGGACTGTTCAAGACTTTTTGCCCCTGAGGTGGTTATACCAGACCACCCCTCCAATGGATTCCAAAGCTTACCTTTTGTCAGAGCTGTAGTGGTAATTAGCAACCTGCCATTGTCATGAGGGAAGGGGATTCTTCTAACTCACCCTTGGATAAGCGTCAGTTGGTAGAGCTGGCTTCTAAGAGTTGAGTATTTTTCAGTTGTCTCCAGCTACTGTGAGCACCTGAGTCCTCTTTGGGTCCACACCACTGAGTGAAGGTCATGGCCAAGAGCTTATGGCCAAAGGTTTATCAGATTGAGTGGATTGCTTTGGAATTGGATTTTGCCAGGACCTGACTGGAAATGAAGTTATTAGACTCTGTGCACCAGTTCATTTTTGCTCCCCTCCACCCAGGAGATGGGAATATTGACTCCAAATAGGTGCATCCGAAGAAGATGAACTGCTTCTCCTGACCCTGAGTATGTTTGATCTGAACAGAGATGGCCCCTGACATTGTTCCATCTCTATTTCTACTTAAGATAATAGTTTTGTGGATGAGTGTGTGTGTGTGTCTTTTTGAGATTCAAAGGTTTAGGTGGTAAAGAGCCATGTGGACCAAGGAGAGCACCCCCTGCTTTTGCTTTGCCCAGTGGTGTGCTCTGGGAAGCTTCTGGGCCAGGATAGGACCTGGAGCGCCCCGGGTCTTATCAGCACGCCCGGGATCTTATCAGTGTGGGTGGAAGAGCAAACTCTTTCTCCATGTGGCTCAGCGGGTGGGCAGCAAATCCAACCGTTTGTAAAGCTAGGAACTAAATGCTTTCAGAAAACAGAAAAAAACCCTGCCGTTGGTTCTGCTGGTTTGACAATTTCCCCACTGTTCCTTGTTATGCACTGGAGTCACTTAGGGACCTCTAGCTGTTCTTTATCCCACCTGTCCATTCGCTGACGATGTTCATTTTCTGCCCCACATCTCTGGACCTGTGTTCCCAATTCCTGGGTCCACTGGAATGTTGACACCTGAGTGATGGAACAATAAACATTTCTGTGAAGTTCAAGTGTCACCGCCAGGGTCCTTTCCAGTTCAAAGGACTGCGATTTTGCAATGAACTTGCTCACATCCTTAAATAGCCCCTTGGCATGGGAGAATTTCCAGGTGTTCACAAAATTGATATTTTCTTGAGCTTCACTATGTGTCAGGTCTGGTCTTGGTGTTGAGATCAAGCTGGGTGCACTACGAATGCGGCTTCTGTCCTCAGGGAGTTTCCATTCCAGAAGAGGGAGGCAGACCAGAGTAAGCAAATACAGTTGTTTGTTTATTTGTTTAAGATTTTCTTTATTTGCCAGAGAGAGAGAGCAAGCACACAAGCTAGGGGTGGGGGAGGGTAGGCAGAGGGAGAAGCTGCTGAGCAAGGAGCCTGGGATCATGAGCCGAAGGCAGACGCTTAACTGACTAAGCTACCCAGGCTTCCCAGCAAATACAGTTCTAAAAAAGGACAATTCCAGATAGTTGTAAGTAACATGAAAAACATAAAATATCATGAGATTAATTCCAGGGGGGAGGGGGAGCAGTCCCCATAGTAGCCAGGTGCTCAGGAAGAGTTTGTCTGAGGAGAGAACATTGGAGTTGAGACCTTAATGAAGAGGAGGAACCTACTGAGTGGAGAACCAGGGTTGGGAGCTCCAGGTCCAGGGACCAGCAAGTGCAAAGGTGAAGCCATCATGTGCTAGCGTGGTGGGGGCGGGGGTATAGCAGGGAAGGGGCAGCGGCATGGGCAGAGCTTGGTCAGCAATGGGGAGGTTGGAGAGACATGTGGTAGGTGAGCTGTGCCTGGGAGCTTGGGTCTTATTTTCAGAGCACTTTACACACAGGGACATTTTGCTTCCCAAGCACCCAGCCAGGTGACCACTGCCTCTTCCAAATGGGTTGGTTACCACCATGAGGACTACTTTGGAGTCTAAACAGTCTTTTGTCCACAGGAAAAACCCAAGTGCATCCTGAAAGAATATTCTTCTCCTTCATACTTTTCTGAAGAGGCTGAGGTGGTATAGACCTATTGCACTTTTCCACCCTTTACTGAAGGGGGTTCGGAGGGTGGGATTGGGCATGGAGTAGGCCAGCAGACCCACAGCTTGTGGCTGGCAGGTGTAGGACAGTGGCCTGAGATCCTAGAATGAAATGATGTGGGACCATCGTCTTTTCACCAGGCAAAGCCAGGAAAAAAACTTCTGAACCACCCCATGTCTCTGAATTGCTTCTTCAAGAGGCACTCGGTACTTTACTCCCTCACTGTTCATACTGGAGGAAATATCAGGTTGAAAATTGCAGCATTTTTGCAGAACTGGTTCATAGCCAGCTTGGATTCCTGTGATCTTGAGCAATGACTAGCTATTTCTGAGTGTCTGTTCCTTCATCCGAAAGGTGCTCATTACCCATTTCCTGGGAGGTTTGTAGGGATTGAGTGAAATCTTTGACTTCTCAGTAGGTACCACACACAGAGCCCTAGTGCTGGTGATTGGTGGTAGGTGGTAGTGAAACAAGACATTGACTTTGCCATGGGTCCACCATGTTTATTTCTGATGCCTAAAACCTTTGCTTCCAATGATACCGCCTTTAAGGCTGCATGGGGAGGGGAAGCCGTTTTGTGAGGGGCTGTTTCCTGTTTCTGAATCCATCAGTATGAGAACACTGTGCCACATGAGTCCTCTGTCTCCCCAGCCATCCCAACTAGAAAAGTCACTACCCTACTCATGTGCCCAGCTTGTTGGAGGATCCGTGGAAAGCTATGCATACGAGTGTTTTGAAAGCTGGAAAGCACTGAACACGTATAAATGGTGATTATTTCAGCACTGGGTTGGGAAATGCCTTGCAGATCAAGGGAAGTCCGTGGTGCTTTCCAAGGCATTGCTATTTGTTTCAGTTTTCAACCTGGGGGTCTTCATGATGGAAGGCAGGCTCTATCATTCATGAGAACCCAGGGTTGGGTGGAATCATGTTTGAGTTTGGCTGATGAAAGGAGCAATTAGATGCAGGATCATAGTCGACTGACATGAAGTCTCAAGAGAGTCGGTTGGGCTGGTGAAGTTCATTTCACTCCCGCAGGCAGCGGATCCTTCCCTGCCAGGGTGCCCGCCCCAAGATGTGGAGGAGGGTAGGCCGTCTGCGTCCCAGGACTAGTGCCCCTGGATACCCGTGGCAGCCCCACGAGAACATCGGCTCAGGGACATGCTGCTGCTAGGTGTCTTTAACTGACTCCTCCCACGCTGCTACTCTCCAGCCTAGCTGTGGGGTCCCCCTAGGCCCCAGGAAGCCCCAGTCTCCTGGCAGCTGCTGCCTGGGATGTGCTGGTCTTCCCTCTGCTGTCTTCCTGCACTACCTCTGTTTGGGGGAGACCCCCGCCCATCAACCCTGACTTTCTTCATCTCCCCTGGTTCACAGCTGCTGTCTGCTTCCTATCAAGTGATCATCAAGAATCAAGAATGATTATTAAAAATACTACTACCTTTTACTTTTTATTTCAATGTATTATTTTTAAACCTGTACAAATACCCCAGTGAGTTGTGTCAGAAGCATTGTGACAGCCTTTTTCTTCATGGGGCGAAGGAGGGCTTGAGCCTTTGGATGTCAGTGTCACACAGCTACTGAGTAGGAAATTACTTCTCCCAGAAGGAAATTTCCTGCCCAGTAGGAAATGGGTTTTCAGGCTCTTAGCCAAGGGCCAGCCTTGCCGCCAGCCTCTGACTGTGACCGTGGCCCAGGGTCCTTCTCTGGGGATTTATTCTCCCCATCCCGCTCAATCCCTGCAGACTCTGGAGGGATGGTGATGAGAACCCGCAGAACCGGCTCACCCCTTCCGCAGGCACCTGTAGCCTCCTGGGGGTGGCCGAATACCTGGGAGGGTTGTGATTGGAAAAGCCTCTTAGAATCTTTCGGTGACATCGTTGGCGTTGCTTCCTGGAGGAGAAGCCCCTGGAATGCAAAGACTTGTTCCCCGGAGCTAGACTGGGCTGAGAATGTTAATAAACGGCTTCCCAAAGCTTTTCCATCAGACACTTTCATCTTCTTCCAGGCCTGCCGAATCAGGACTGGGCATGGGGGCGGGGGGGGGGGCAGGCATCCAGCAGTAAATATTATTATCCTGATTCTGTGGATGAAGGAAATTGAAGCCAGACACTGAGGCCGGAGGCAGCCCAGGCACAAGTTCACAGCCAATGCGGTGGGATCCAAACCCAGCTCCACTGGACCTGAGCACATTCTGGTCTAGCCTGATCGAGCTAGACATGATCTCCATCCTGGACATGAGGCCATGTTTAATCTGATGTTCAGTGGGGGGTGAGTGGGGGTGAGTCTGCGGGCTGCGGTCCAGCCATCTTGGTGGACTCCCTTTGGGGTGGGGAGGAGGATTCCCTGATGTGGCTCACAGCTGGTCCTCAGCTCTCTCTAGGAGAGCCCTAGCCTAATAAAAGAGCCTCGCCTGAAAGGGAGCTTTCCTCTTTCCTGGAGCTGGGGTTCCAGGTGTCCCGGCTCTCTGGCGTGTTCCCCGCTAGCCCAGCCAGGCCTTGGCTCGTGCTGTTCCTGATGACCGGGAACGTGTCCTCTTTCTCCCTCCGCCCTTCCCCGTCACGCCCGCCTCCGTCCACCACCCCCTCATCCTGGAAGCCAGCTTCCATGATCACATCTGGCCCCAGCTGTTCTTACTCCATGTGGGACCCAGGCAGCACTTCCCTGGGCTGACACACGTGGGTCTCTGTCTCTCCTGCTTCTGGTCGAGAGCTGCCGAGGTGCCCAGCGGGCTGTTTGGCATTCAGGTGGGCATTCACTTTGTTTCTGCCAATTCCCAGGAGTTTCTGTCCAGTTTCCCCTCCGCCTCTTGTCGCGGGCCTTGAACCTCCACAAGTCTCTACGGAGTCTCTACCCAGCGCTGCTGTGGGCACAGCTGAGGCAGGGTTGAGAGAGGCAAGGCGCTGTCCCTGGCCTTACGGGCACTTCTCCCCGTGGGCCCGGAGGTGGGTGCCGAACCCGTGCCCGGGAGGCCTTGTTTGCCGGGTGCTCCCGTGCCGCCTTGCACACTGTGTGATTAGGGGGGCGAGTGTGGACTCTGACATGGCCAGGGGAAGGCGAACATTTTCCCTATTTCTCACCCTTTGGAAGAAAAGATAAGTTAGGGTGTTCTCACTTGGAAAATAAATCTCACTGCAGGCAACATTCAGCCACACGCCATTCGTGCCCAACAGCTGTCTCTCATTTGCTGGCAAATGTTCCCAGTGATGAATGTCCTCCGTCCACAGTCACAGCCGTCCCTAAATGGAGGCTTTGGACAAGTGCAGGGGGAACAATGGCCCTTCTCAGAGAGCTCTCAGCAGACGCTCCCAGTGAAGTTGGTTCATCACTTGGAGCTGCGTCAAGACCATAGACAAGATGCCATTGATTCAGCAAGGAAGGCCTTCTAACAGCCGTGGAGTTGGGCTGGAGGCAGCGAGGAGCAGAGCAAAGGATGGGATTCATGGCTGCCGGGACAGGCCTTGAATGAGCAGAGGGAATGATTCCACCTTTCAAATACCACCTTCTAGAAGTTGACCGATGGCACGCTGGCCCTTCTTCCTGATGCATTTGCAAAACCCCCAGGTCGTTCTAGGATCCTGGGGTTTGGGAGGGCCTCGTGCTTCTCGGGCAGAGCGTGTTGTCACACCTGCTGTTGTGGAAGCGGTGAGACTGCTGGGGGCTAAGGGAGGTCGGGGACCAAGCGGGGGACCCGAACCCTGGCTCCTGGCCTCGGTCCATTTGCCTCCCTCTCCCCATAACCGGGTGTGGGGGAAGGTGGAGAAAAGGAAAGGATGAGCTGGGAAGACAGAGCACAAGGCTGCCCCCGGGAGCAGGTGTCTCTGCACCGCCGCCTCGGGCTGGGCATCCGCAAGGCCCCCTCCCGCCGAGTCCTGCATCCGCCGTCCCTCTCTGGTCATGTCTCTGTGGACTTCCTAGGACAGAGGTAAAAGGTCAGACTTCCAAGCTGGCATGGCTCGACTGGGCAAAGCCCTTTTTTCTCTCTCCTTGTTACTTTTGCTTTTCCAGGGAAGGTACTTTACATCCTTTAGAATAGTGCAGACAACAGCGACACGTTGTATTTTCTCTCCGGGAAGAGTTCAGTGTAGCAAGTTCACGTGTATCTCTTATGGCAAAAGCCATACCTGCTTCTTTCAAAATACCCATCTGTGGCAGAAATTTATAACCTCGAATATGAAAATCCCTAGAATTCCAGCCTCGAGGATAATATCTGTCAAGGATGTATTCATCCAAATATTTTTCTTCCTCTGCAATCATTCTGTCCCCCCCCCCCCGCTCCTGTCCCTCCCTTCCTTTTGTTCCTTCCCTTCTTCCTCTCCCCTCCCTCTTGTTCCTTTCCCTCATCCTCCTTTCCTGCCCCAGGGGTATAAAGTTTTAAAAAGCAAAAGCCAAAAAAAAAAAACAACAACAAAAAAACCAACCAACCAACAAACAAAAAAACACCAAAAAAGCCCCAGTTTATCAAGAAGGCTTCAAAATGAGTCCATATACAAGCAGCCCCGTGTATATTTAATTTCCCCCTTTCCCCAGATGGAACACAATCACCAGTAACCTTTTTCTTTAAGTTCAGGATGCTTCTTGGAGCTCCTTCCTGATAGATCTGCTGCGTTTTCTATCCGGCAGCTCAGTGTTTCCTGCATGTGGAGATGGCATAATCACTGAGCATCGCGTTTCTCGCGGCCTTTGCTGTAACACACCAGGCCACCATGAATTTCCTTGCATGGAGCTCATTTCAGACACACAGAGGATTTCTGCAGCATAAACTCTCCGGAAGGAGAATCAGTGAGTTGAAGGGGCATGTGCATTTATAGTTTAATTAGATGTTGCCAAAATGTCCTTCTCGAAGGTGTGCCCTTTTCACCCTTATTAGCAAAGGGTCATGGTCTGTTTCCCTCCACCCCCATCAACACTGTGTTATTACACTTTGTCTTCTTTGCCCATCAGAATGACCAAAGGTATTTCTGCAAGATTTCTCTTTTTTACTATACATGAAGTTGAACATCTTTTCACATTTCAAAGCCGTGAGAGAGAGAGAGAGAGAGAGAGTGTGTGTGTGTGTGTATGTGTACACTATTCATATGCATTATCTATTTTCCTGTTGGGTCGTTGGTCTTTTTATATGTTAAGGAAGTTAACCCTTTGGATATGAGTTTCAAATCCCCACTCCCACAATCCTCCTCCCCACCAGTTTCTTGTCTTTTGAGTTGATTTTCTGTTTACTTTTCCAAAATAGAATTTTTGTATGTGTGTGGTCAGATTTATCTCCGTTTATGGCTCTAGGGTTTTTTTCTTTTTATACTTAGAAAGTGTCTCTCTATACTCCAAAAATATTTTTCCTTTTTCTGAAAAATAGCTTTATTGAGATACAGTTCACATACAAGTCACCGTTTAAAGTGGACAATTCAGTGGTTTTTAGTATATTCACAGATATGTGCAACTATCACCACAGTCAATTTTAGAACTTTTCATCACCTCAGAAAGAAACCTGTACCCTTTCTGTTACCCTTCATTCTCCGCCTGTACCTCCCCTCCCCCAGCCCGAAGCAAAACACTAATCTACTTTCTGTTTTCTAGATTTCTGTCTTCTGGATTTCCCTGTGGGTGGAATCACATTACATGTAGACTCTTGTGATTGGCTTCTTTCACTTGGTGTGATGTTCTCAAGGTTCTGCGTTGTCCTGTGGTGTCTGTACTTTATTCCTTTTTGTGGCCAAAAAGTATCTCATCGGATGGATACGTATAGATGTAACACACCTTGTTCATCTGTTGGTGGACGTTCGTGTTGTTTCTGCTGTCTGGCTCTCGTGAATGCCGCTATGAACATTTGTATACAAATTTTTGTGTGGACATAGGTTTCTGTATCTCTTGGGTATATACTTAGGAGTAGAATTTCTGGGTCATGTGGTAACTTGATGTTTAATCATTTGAAGACCTGCTACACTGTTTTCCAAAGCAGCTGCATCGTTTTACGTTCCCACCAGCTGTGTTTTCGTCTAGTGCTTTTGTGATCTTATTTTTCAGGTTTTAAGTTTTTGGACAATCTGAAGTCCTTCAGAAGGTATGACTAGGGATTAAATGTGTATTTCTGCAGGTGCTATACCATTGTAACAACAGTGTTTTTCAATCTTTCCTTCTCAGGGTCTTTATCATAAATCACTATATATATTATTCTATATACTGTAGTCTTTTCCACTGATCTGTGTGTCCATTCATATAACATTGCCACAGTGCTTTAATTTTTGTAGTCTTGTGACATGTTACCTCTTAACTTTTTAAAAACCCACACATCACAAGTATTTATTAAACCCTTATCTCTATATAGTGCAGAGTAAGAGATGGTATAGATCAAATCCAGCATTGTTCCTGTCATCCAAAAGCTTGTGGTAAATAAGAGTTAGTTCTCACTGCCATACCCTCTCACAAGCACATTACATGAATTATTTAATTTAACCTTATAATTCTATGAGGGTAAGTAGAGTTTTTCATCCCCATTGTAGGTATGATGAAACCAAGTCTTTGAGACAGACAGCCCTTAGACAGGAAAAAGACAGACAGGGTTGGCTTTCAAAAAGTTCAGGGTCAGGTGCTTTTGGGTGCCTGTCAGTGGAGAGACTATCCAAAGCAATGTGGTGGGAAATTCCACATACGGTTTCCCTGGCAGCCAGTGTCTGCTCCCTCGCAGTAGAATGACCAAGACCAGTGAGACCTCGGAGGAGAGCCCCACACTCGGGAATGGAAGCCTCTTGATCATAACTTTGGTCAGTCCCCAGCACTGACTTGTCATTGAGAACCCAGACAGTGGGGAGGTGGGGTTAGACTTTGGCTACATTCTCTTCCCAGACTGTGGGACTCAAGCTCCCTGCCAGGGATGGAGTTGTTTTGTTTTGTTTGGTCCCCCTCCGTTGCAAAAGGATAGCAGAAGTATTTGCCACATAAAACATACAAAGCCTCATAAAGTCTCAACCAATGAAATCATCATCTCTTCCCAGGCAGACTCACTCTCCTGACCTTGGCTGATTTCCACGCTCCGGGGAGTTGTAAGGCAAGGGAACCGATTTACTCAAGGAAGAGACCTACTTAACTTTCACTTCCTCAGACATGATCAAACACTTGGGGTTTGGGGGTTATGGGATTAAGAGAGCATGATGTGACTGCCCTTGGACGGTTGGGCTTGTAGGAATGTGGGGCAAACCCATGAGGAACAAGAAGTCTTGAACAGATTTTTGCCTGGAAATGGCAATAAAAATGCAAAGTTGCCTCAGTGTTTCAAAACTTCCACTAAATGAGAAAATGTCTATCTCTTCCTCCTCCTGTCATCTCCCAAAGACATTTGTTTTATGGGAAACTCTTGGTAAAAATTTAACTATTCCACCGGGTAGGTGGTTGATTGTGATCGTGGGTGATTGCAGGAAAATAGGCTATTTAGGCTGGGTCAGAGTGACCAGGTTTTGAAGATCCTGGTTTCACGGACATCACCATTGCAAAGGAACCGCTCTGGCTGGTGTCGTCCAACATCTGGTGGGTGTCTTGGCCCAGGATGTGCTGGGGTCAGGTGCATCTTCACGGTTGGTGGGTCTGGGGCCGCTTGGACCAGTGATGTATTCTTGGTCTTCCATAGTGGTCAGAACATCCCTGTAGGCCTAGAGACCAAACTTCTTCCTCCATGGGTCCTTTTTGGGGACTTCCTGAGTCGTAGGGTCTAGGGAAGCTGGAAAATGGGGCCATTACTTCTCCTCTTCCAGGCCCTTAGCTTTGGTCTTTGGGGGCTAATTTAATTTCAGGCATCATCTTTTTTTTTTTTTTTTAAGATTTTATTTATTCATTTGACACAGAGAGAGAGATTACAAGTAGGCAGAGAGGCAGGCGGAGAGAGGAGAGAGGAGAAAGCAGGCTCCCTCTTGAGCAGAGAGCCCGATGTGGGCCTCGATCCCAGGACCCTGGGATCATGACCTGAGCCGAAGGCAGAGGCTTTAACCCACTGAGCCACCCAGGCGCCCAACAGGCATCATCTTAAAAGCAGAGTCTCTAACAATCTGGAAGAGGGTACATTTGAAGGAAAAGCAAGACAACATTGCTTTGTAGAGAGATTGTTTTCTTGTGTAGAAATTATAGTCCATTGTATTAGAAGGTATTCATTTACATCCTACATCTCCTGGTCTCTAGGGATATAATGAAGATGGTGACAACACTTTTAATATTTATTCACAGAAAGCTTCTCAGCTTCCTCTGGGAAAGGCTCCAATTTTCGTATATGTCCCAGCTTTTTCTGTATTCCATCCATCTATGCCTGATTGGTACTCCTTTCTCTGTGTTTTCCTAGCCCTTGGTTCATCACTATCTTGCAGAATTGAAATGAAGGCATTTGAGGGCAGAAATGCATCTTATTCATTTTTGTATCTAGAGGAGTATGGGAGCGCAATACTTACTGAATAATTCCACCGTTACACTGGGGAAACCCAGTAACCATTCTCTCCATTAACTGTTATTTTGCCAACACAGTTCTGGAGACAGCCTTGACCACTGATGTAGAAGTTGTATTCTCTTGATTGATACCTATGGTGTGTGTTACAGTGTCTGATGGAGCAGACAGTCCACAGATGCTTGTGTTTTTCCCACCCACCACACCTTAATGGGCATTGCGATGGCTTCTTTCTAAAAAGCATGTCATTGTCCTTGGTTGGACTTCACCTTCATCTAGTTTACAAATTGTCCTTTGTGCCCTCTTTGATCCTTGCCTTGAGAGGGACCTCTTTGAAGAGTCTTAGCAAAGGAGTAGCTCTGCTCGATTTTTCAGATAACCTGGTAAAAATATTCCATCTGCTAAACTAACGTGTCCGTTAAGATGAAGTTCCCGGCATTTCATGTTTGGTTGTTCGGAGGTGTGTTTTGACTTGGAAAGTCTGGGACGGAGGGGGTAAGTGCGGATTAGTAAACTGCAGGCCAAAGGACATGTTTTATTTGTGTACTGTGACCTTGACTTGTATAAGGCCCCCTGGTGATATTTGAAAACACCAGGTTTTCAATTGGATTTGAGACAACAAAGTATAGCTCGGCCCTTTGCCTTCCCTTTGTTGGGAAAGCAGGTGAAGGATGTGCCAAGCCCAGTCCCCTGGGGTCTCTCCACCATCTCCTTCCCACTGCTCCTGGCTCCTGGCTCCGTGGGTGGTGACTTCTGGGGAGGCCTGAAAACCCCAGGGGTTTCTCAGTCTCTGGCTGATTCCTTCTGGGTGGTCTTTTATTCTTCCCATGCTTCTCTATTCTTAAAGCCTCAGTATTTCTATCCCTTGGATAGTATTGAGGTTGTTGTGTGTGTTTTTAATTGAGTGTCGACAGTGCTGGATATAAGGAGTTCAGCAACCGCGTTATCGAGTCTGAATGTGTAGTGTTGTTTTAGCCCGTGTGATTGTTTCAAAATGCTCTGTTGAGTTAGGTAATTGCTGTAATCCTCTTCTAAGGGGAGCGATGATCACAGAGGCTCTTCAGTTCTGAGTAAGAGGACCTGCAGAGTCTCTACCCTGCGTTAAAAGAAATTCACATCTATGGGATCCAATGAAGACTCTTGAGATGGCAGCAGCTGTCCGTATTAGATTCTGTTGTCCTTTCTCTTCTCTAAGTTGAAAGTCCTTAAGTACAGATAACCTTGCACAGGGCTTAGCCTCTCACTCACCCTCCCTCCCCCACTCCGCCAGATCTGAGCACAGGGCCGGGTTCACAGTTGATGCTCTTCATAAGGTGGTTTATTTCACAAGTCAGAGTGCTTACACAACAGTGAACAAAGGCGATCCTGCCTCTGGAAGACCTCACTGTCTCTCGGTTGAGTGTGTGCGATTCCTTTCAGGGGATGACTTTCTTTAGGGGTGTGGGAGGAGCCACACAGTTCGCCATGTAATAGTTTGTTGTCCCAATTCCGCTTTAAAATTTTTATATTTGTCCCTAGTTAAACATTTGGAGGACTGAAATATGAACTCTGAAAATTGAAGTCACCTGTCTTTTTGTATGGGCCACTGGCTTTCAAGCTAAGAATGGTTTTTGCAGGTGAACTTTTCAAGTCATTGGATGACAGGGAACACTAACTTTGAATCCCAGTTAAGCTAAATGTTATTCCCCTCTAAAAAAAAAAAAGTTCATTCTCATCGATTTTTACTATAAAATATTGTGCTGGATTATTATTATATTGAATTTTGTCAACAGAAAATTTGTGGATGTGTGTGTTTTCTCATTACTGGAGTAGCTACAGTATAGGCTCACTTTTGCCTTTTGGTCTGCTCTAGAGTGAGGGTCAGAAAGCTTTTCTGTGAAGAACACTTAGTAAATATTTTAGGGTTTGTGGCATATGGTCTGTGTGGCAATGACTCAGCTCTGCCACTGTAGTCTGTACATGGCCATAGGGTATGTAAACAAGTGGGGTGGCTGTGTTCCAGTAAAACTTTATGGCCACTGAAATTCAAATTCCGTATAATTTTCACACGTCATGAAATGTCATTCTTTGGGTTTTCTTTCAACCACTGAACAACGTCAACGGCGTTCTTGGCTCAAGAACCATACAGGTGGTAGGATGAACTTGGCCAGTGGTTTAGTTTGCTGACTAGTTCGAGAGGAGAAGACAGCAGCCCCCCTGACAGCAGCAGGAAGGCCTGACACGACTTGGTCACCTCTGAGACCCTAGCGAACCTGAAAAAACACTAGACAAAGTCATGTCTCATGACAAACTCCCTTCTCCCCGCAGTCATGAGGCATGTTCCTGTTCCCACCTGCCACACCTTGGGTCTGAGGGATTTCAACCCACCCGCCTCCCCCCAGCCTCCCTCGCCACCACATGCCCCTACTCAACACCCCTAAACCACAGACCTAGTTCTTTAAAATCTGTCTAGGAAAGAGTTTCTTCAGGATGCAACGTCAGCCTTGGGCCCCTTCCAACTCCTATTTGGAAGGTCTTTCCAAGGATAGAGAAGCTGAAACAGCTGTATGATTTTTTTTTCTTCTAGAATCATCCAGTGAGGGGGTGAGTTCAGGACTCTGGCAGCTCCTGTGTAAATGCTGAGCAGCTAAAGACAAATCTGGGAACGAATCTAGAGCAAACCCTTCTGCTCCCAAACCAGTGAGAATGGCCTCCCCAAAGCCAAGACTTCCAGCGTCTGCCTTTATTTTGAGGCGAGGGCTGGGGAAGGGGAGCCTCACACAGGGTCTTCCGAGACCCACTAGGAGTCTCTCTCGCTCAGCTGGGTAGCTGAGAAGACCCTCTAGGGAAGCTTGTTTGTTCGCAGCTCCTCGAACGAGCCCACTGTCCTGACCGTTGGTCCTCTTTGCCGCCGGCATTGCTCTTCGTGCCAGCGGGTTAGCCAGCTGGGCTGTGGTCTCATGGAGAAAGTTTCCAGAAACCCTTTTTCCCTTTCTGCTGGAATGACCAAGTTTCAGAAAAATCCAGGGATAATGTGCAGCCGTTTCAAATCTGTAACTTTAGCTGGGATGTGTAGGGTCAAGTTGCCTGGGAGATTTAGGGGAGGGCACGTTAAGGTCTGTGAAATAACCAACAGAATGTCCTCGTGAGCTCGGAATGCGGAGGCAACAGAGAGAGAGGCCAGTGAGAGGGAACCGGGCATGTGGCATTAGCATGCGATGGTTTTCACCAAGGGGACCACGTCGTCTTACTCTTGGACACAATGTGTGAGCACCATGAGGGCAGGGGGTCCTAACTTTCAAATCTTCTACAATGCTAGGCAGGTGTGGCCTTGGGTCCCAGACAGAGTGTCTGTTACAGACCCAGGTCTTGTTGACCTTCCCAGTGGACAAGGGGCCAGATGATCTTACTGCTTGACCGTTGGAGGGGGGGCGGGGTTGGCAGATAACCGTGGTGACCAAGGCCTGGAGACTTCGAAGAGGGAGACCAGGGAGCGGAGGCAGAGCTCTGAGGGCCTGGCCTTGATCTTTCCAGTTTCTGATGTCTCTTGACCCCCTAGTTGAATGTGCCGGGGTCATCATTTTGGGGTGGCCTGTGGGCAGGGGGACTTTGAAGCGCTAGCATTGAAAGTTTAAAAGGTGGGGGAAGGAGAGTTAATGAGAGGCATTATGCCTTTCCCATAATGCAGTTTTGCAAAATGACGACTCTATCGTGTTTTATAAACAAGATCTGTTTTTTTTTAAACATACCTTGCATCCATTCAGTAGAATATCTTGTAGCTGTGGAAAAGAATGTGGCATGTCCGTATGTTGCCCAAAGGGTATCTCCAAGGGGCAGGTGAAAATAACAAAGCTCAGAATGCTACATGTAGTGTGAGCTTACTTGTATAAGAGATTTATCCGTCTTTCTCTCTACATTTTTATATAGAATATTATGCGTAAGAAATTCCTGGAAGGCGACCCAGTCCATTGGCAGCAGTGGCCAGGGAGGAGGAGGCTGATGCTGGGGATTCTGAGATGGGAGGGAAAGTTCTCAGTGCCTGTTTGTATTGCTGTTTGACTGATTGATACATATGTCCACACATAAGTATATTTTTACCATGTGCATGCGTGCCATTTTCCCAGTAAAAGTTTAAATTAATAAAAATAGGAGAAAATGCACAAAAGTAGTCATTGGGAAGGTATTTGGCATCACGAAAGCTTCCGGAGCTGGTCACCCTTGGCCCGTTCTGGACATTGAGATATGGAGAATAAAGCAAAAGAAAATAAAAGAAAATTATTTTACTTGTGGCAACCCCTGCCCCTCCCACCCCACCCAGCCCTGTGCAGCTTCCCTTATCTGAGCCATAAATTCTGGGACGAACAATGGCAAGTCAGCCTAGGGCTGGGCCTGGTGTTTACAGAGGGAAAATCTGGGAACCCAATGGAATGAAAAATGGCGCCCGAGGCTTCTGGGCTGGGAGGAGGGGCTCACCAGGAGGCGCTGGAGCCTGCCCACGTGACCGGCCAGGGACCAGGGGAGAAGACCAGTGGTCATTCCTGGGGTTAAACTCTCCAGCTGTCCCAAGATTCTCCACAAAACAGCTCTTAGATTCTTATACCATCACTCCATAAGCCCCAAGAAGAAACTTCAATTTGGAACAAATTAGTCAAAAATTTTGCTGTTTCATCCAAATTAAAGGCAAGAAACCTTTGTTGTTACTGTCTCTACAGGATGTGACTTGCTGGGGAGAACTTAATGTAGTGGTTCTCGTGGGGGGAGACATTCCATCTTTTTCCCCTGATGAAATACAGCAGAACTCACCAATATTACTCTCATGCTGGAATCCTATTTAATTCGCAAGGTTTATGAGCTATAAAAGGTTCCCCCCCACACAAAAAAATCATCTTCCTTCTGCTCTTGTGCTATTAAATTTAAAAAAAAAAAAATGAAGTAAACACAGGGAATTTTCCATGGCCCACATACTGACCTTGGTCAATCATCTTTTTGTTTGTTTGTTTTTCCCAGATTGATGAAGGGTCTTGCCCTGCTGGTCTTTCTTCAGAATCAGCATTTACCCACCCCAGAAGCCCTTTTATCCCATGATCTGCCTGTTCCCTGCTCAGCTGAATCACTTCTTTCCAAGATGGTGGCCAAATCCTTGCCCTTTTACTCCCCTTCTCTTCCTCAGCACAAGCCCACCTGGCTTTCTTCTTTGAGAACTGAGTGTGTTGACAACCAGACTGAGAAACGCTCTCACCATGATTTTAGCTGCTCTGCCCAGTAGCAAATGGGGAGAGCCGAGAGAAACAGCCAGCCAGTGGCTGGTGGCCACTGGGGCCCTGTGGGAGGCTCAGCAGACACAAATCTGTCACAGGACAACTCCCAGTATTCCTGGATATTCCGAGTATATTCCAAAATCTATTTCATTGTCCTGGGAAATGCGAAGATTAGCTCAGAGTCCCCCTGCCGCCACCCAAGTCCCGATGGCTAGAGAAGCTGTTTGGAGGAAGCAGGACCTGAACCGGGTTTCCACAGATGGAAAGGATTTGTAGAGACACGGGGGACAAAAAATAACACAAGTAGAAGTTTAGAAGTGGGAAGATGGCCACACCAAGGGCGCTTTTGCAAACGTTGCTGCTCCCAATGGTGAGATTTAGAGGTGGCCGCTGGCCTCTTCCTCACCACCCCCCTCCCCGATTACATGCTAAAGTGAAAGCAAGTCTCTGATTGAATTCAGCTGCACCCCAGACATCTGTGAGCAAGCAGATACAAGAACGGTCTTACAGTGTGTTCCTGGGCCGGATGATGATGCCACGGCTCTCTGGCATTCCAGTGTCCTGCCCTGTGGGCACCTCACTGAAGACAGGCACAAGAGAATGCCAGTGCCAGTGTTTAGCTACCTGAGCGGGTGGGGCGGCAGAATCTTCTGGTAATACAGTGAGCACTGTACTGCATTTTCTCCTGGGCCCAGGGTGTGGCTCTGGAGGGGGGAGAGTCTGCTGGGTTGACCTCGAGTCACCCTTTCCGTTCATGCCGCTTCGCAGGTGCTGGGGGCAGATTTCCAGAACACCGCTCATTTCAGCAGTGAAATCGAGTTAGCGTTCACAAACCTTGCAGTAGCGGCCTCTGGGGTATGGACTTCTGGTGGGAGTCTTTGAACGCGCCAGCAGCCTGTGGTGTGGAATCCGATTAAACGTGGGCTCCGCACCCTGGGGTGTGGATTTAGAGTGACCCACATGCACATCCACGTGACACTATTCGAAGGACAGTATGAAAGTGACTTCTAGGCGGTATCCGAGCTAACCTGCCAGGACTCTCAGGGGCCCAAGGAAAGAAGTGTTTGGAGTTTAGATAAAACTTGAGGGACTGACCGCTCTGATTTTCTGTTGGTGGTGAGGAGGCTAAGGGTCGCCCCGCTTGGTGGCAGTGGCAGATGACCATCCCTCACCTCCTCTTGTGACCACCCTCGCACCCTGTGTCTGGACAAGAGGAGCCCAAAAGAACCTGAGAATATGGTTTGGGATGTTAATTTTGTTGGGTATGGTCATTGGGGTTGTTTTTTTTTTTTTTTTGGTTTTTTTTTTTACCTTGACAGTTCTCCAATTAGATTTATTTTTAACTTAATCTGGTCTTTATTTATTTGTCAGAGAGAGAGAGCACAAGCAGGCAGAGTGGCGGGCAGAGGCAGAGGGAGAAGCAGACTCCCTGCTGAGCAAGGAGCCTGATGCAGGACTCAATCCCGGGACCCTGGGATCATGACCTGAGCCAAAGGCAGCTGCTTAACCAACTGAGCCACCCAGGCATCCCTGGTCGTTGGTTTTAAATTAATGTACGAGAGCGCCTGGGTGGCTCAGTTGGTTAAGCAACTGCCTTCGGCTCAGGTCATGATTGTGGAGTCCCAGGATCGAGGCCCGCATCAGGCTCCCAGCTCCATGGGGAGTCTGCTTCTCCCTCTGACCTTCTCCCCTCTCATGCTCTCTCTCACTTTCTCTCTCAAATAAAAAAATATTTTAAAAAAATAATAACTTACGAAGGGTCTATCAGGTAGACACACTGAGGTACTGATGACTGTTGCTGTTTTAAGCTTACTGTATTTTAAAGGGACCTGTTTTCAGTACTTCAGCACAAAGGAAGCTCAGATAAAATAGCAGGTCCAAACACGTCTAACCGATGACGCTCTGCAGTGGGTTCATGGGGGAGAGGGCTTCGTCTTACTGTTCTCGACTTTGGTATGTTCAAAATTTTCCATTGAAAATGCTTCATAAATTTCATGGACAGTGTTTCCTAAGACACTGTTGAAAAATCGGAGTGATTTTTCTCACACCCAGCCAAGGAAACGGCTGTCACCAGGAACACCTGTGGTTGCCCGCCAGAATCAGTTTCAGGAAAGATAGGATTTTGTCCCTGTTCCCCCTGGGCCGGTCAGGGAAGCCCGGCGTTGGTGGCTGAGGGGTCCTTCCCGGGGGGCGGGGGGGGGGCAGCGGCAGGTGCAGCCTCCGGGCCCTCTTATCTCCCACGCCACGACTCGCAGCAGCCTCGTGCGGAATCTCGCTCCTGGTGACTCACGCTGCTTATCGCCGCCGCCAGCACGCGGAGTACAGTACCGTGTCCCCCGTGCTGTGCGGGGGCCCGGCCTGGAAGGGGGGCAAGATGGAGCTAACTTGCCGTTTGTATTGAGTGTGCGTGCGTTCTCATGGCCATCGGCGGCCGCCGTGCATGTTGCAAAACATTACTCCCCGGTTCGAGAAAGGCGGAGAGCGGACTGTCTTCCACCCCCTCTGCCCCTCTCTGCCTCCTGGCCAAGGAGCCGGGAGGGCTTTGGAATAACCTGAAATAAACTTGCAAGTTCAAGCAGAGCCTTCATTCCGCTCTCCCTGGCAATTACCAGTGATTTATTGGAGGTTACATTCTAGCGTGGCCTCTGGTCTTCTGTTATCTGCCCTGGGACTGGGCTCCTTATTGGTCAGTTCCTTGCTGCTCTGCAGGCAAAGCCTTTCACATTTAGCTCTTGTCCACGGCCACATCCTGTCCCCGCCGAGTGCTGTGTGGCATCGGGCAGCCCGTGCTGAAGGAGGGGAGGGGTGTGCAGGTAGAGACAGCCCCCAGAGGCGGATGGATCGAATCACAGGGTAATTTCCCGCCCTCCCCCCACCCCCCCGCNNNNCACCCCCCCGCCGCCAGCATTTTGGAGATGGAATGTACCCTGAAATTCGCACTCTGGGATATGTTCACAGAGAACATGAGGTTGGCCAGAGATGAGTCTCCGTCCCAAATGTCCATCTGCAAACAGCCCAGGATGTTCCGTCCTGGCACAGACGGGGTGTCCTGCCTGCTCACCTTTTGTCAGGAAGACCCCTGGGGACGTGGGAAGTCCCCCAGAGCTCTGTTTTCCTTCTGGCTCAGCCAGAAAGTGATGTGTGTGCTGCCCCCTCCCCTGCCCTGGGGGCGTCGTTCTGGGCGTGGTGTGGCCCCACCACCCTCGCTGACCCGCGTGGTCCTGCTGATAAACGTTAACGTGAAAAAAAAAAAAAAAAAACCCCAAGGGAGCCTTGATCTGTCAAATGTGAGGAATTCCTCTTACAACTTAGCATCAGGAAAAGGCTTGTCCCTCCCGGAGAACTGGCATCTTTCCTTTGATCAGATAAGAATCATTGCCTCCCCTTGTTTACTGGCTTTTTGGACTGTCTTGAAAGGTAGAGCTCATACTTCATATTCTTTACAACGGGAGCCTGGCTGTAGGGATAGTTTCTTGCCCCTTCTTTCAGCTTGGGTTTTGGCTTTTGGTTAATATTTTCAGAAGTCCCTTAGGTCAGCTGCAGGGCACAAAGAGGTGACCTGTCCAAAGGCTGCACTCCCCTTCCATTACTCTCGTCGCTCTGTCCTTTGGTGCCGAGGTCCCTGCAGGGTCCTCCCCACTGGAGGGCCACGTGCTCCCTCTTGACAGAAGTCCCACCAGTCCTGTCTCAGTTGTGTCGTTCACAAGGATCTGAGACTCTTCCCTTTTGGCTAACAGATCGCATCTCCTTCCTGGGGAATTGAGACCCTCGGCCCTTCACTGCCATTCACTCATCTGCTCATTAAACATTCCTGCTCGGAACGCGCTTCCCTCTCCCCTCAGGTTCAGCTCCAAAGATAGAGATCGGCATCCAGAAAATCAAGGATGCTCGAAGGCGGATTGCCCCTTCCACTGATTGTGGTGTCTGGGTTCGGACGGACCTGACTGGACAGCCTTTGTGAGGGTCGTGAGCTCTGCTGGGAGCGTGGTGGGGGATGGGGACCATTTCCTTGGAAGCCTGTTGTAGGTGCTTCTCTGTATCACACATAAAGATTATGCATCTCAAACTAGGCCCTCGATGTAATTTGTTTCTCCGTGAGGACTTTACATTTTATATTTTCGTTTTAGTATTAGTTTTGATAACATTATTTTTAGCCTGTCCTGAGCCTCTAGATGGCCACCTTATGACTTGGAGTTTGTCGCCTCTTACATATTCACTATGAGGTTGGTGTCCAGGGGTCACCAAAGCACCAGTGCTAACCGGACTCCCTGGAGGTTCCACAAGGGTGTGCTGGGGTGGGGGTGTCGGTTCCTGGATTGTATGTGAGCTTGGGGATGGAAGAGAATAATATACATGCCGAGACACTTCTGCACGTTTTGCTTGGATAACACTGCCTTGGTATGTTCCTGAGCGTCAAGCAGGGCTTGAGAAGTTGGTAGCTTTCTTTGCCAAAATGGCCATGGTGATTTAAAAAGCATATGTACCGAGGAGTCACAGTGACTCCCTAGTGCCAACGGGATGGCTTCGCCTGGGGAACAGGGTGACACGTCTTCCCCTGGTTGGCAAGGCTCTCTCAGGCCTGCCTGGCTCACCCTGTGGGAGTCACACCAGGCCGTTTGCTGCTGAAGCTTGTGCGCTGGCTCTTCCTCCCCATGGTGGCCCCCTTAGCTCTCACATCTGCCTTCAACACCATCTTCGCCTCATCTCCTTTTATCCAGACCCTCCAAAGCCCAGGCCTGACACTGTCTTGCGGCCTTTGATTCCCCCAGTCACTTGTCACTCTCCTTTCTGCCCCATGCATCATGGAGACTTATGCATTGTCCCTTGCGTTGTGGGGCGGGGAGTTGGGTGAGGGTCTGTCCCACCTTCTGGATTGTGAACTCTTGGGTCAATGGCAGAATTCCGCTTACCCTCCTGACGTAGCTTTGTCTTCTTCCAAAATGCCCGTCACGGTGCCTCCGTCCATTCATTCGCTCACTCATTCATTTAACGAACTTGTATTGAGCGCCTGCTGTGTGCTGGCCCCCAAACTCAGCCCCGTGAGCCAGTGGTGATCAAGACCGACCCAAAGGAGTATTCCTCATGAATGTTGCAGGCTTGGTGGGGGGTGGGGGAGG
>LNAC01000001.1:15521087-15557404 GCA_002007465.1 Ailurus styani
GGGTGGAAGCAGGGGAGAGAGGCCTCAAACAAGCCTGGATGAATCGAGACTGTCGGGAGAAGGGTCGGGGAAACGCGGGAAACACGTTGCAGAAGAGTGTTAGCCATTGGTGGCACATGACTTCCCGCCACTCTCTCACCGAGGCCTTAGTCAGTTTGCGCCCCAGGACTCTAGCTCTTAAACCTGGGAGCTCACTTGAATCAACTGGGGAGCCTCCATATATTGGCACCTCCTGCCTCACCCAAGAGATGGTCTGATTTATGTGGTCTGGGGCATAGATCATAAAACCCATGGCCCAAGGGCGAGCAGGAGGACCCAAAGGGGCCCTCCCCCCGCATCTTGTCACTCTGTAGCCAGCCGGGTAAGTCAGCTCAGCCCCTTGCAGCTTTGGGGGGCGGCGGGAGGAAGGGAGGCTTGCTCGGTGCTGAGGCCACAGCTGTGAGTGCTCAGAGAAGAGGATTTATTCATGTGGGCTGCCATGTGCCCCATTTGGGGTTGAATTGAGTCCCTAAAAAATACGTTCCAGTCCTAATCCCGGGAATGTGACCTTATGTGGAAATGGGATCTTTGCAGATTGTAACCCAGTTAAGATGAGGTCCTACCGGATTAAGGTGGGCTCTTACCAGTAGAAGTAAGGTGTCCTCCTGAGAAGAGGGCTGTTGGAATATGGAAACCCACGGGGAGAGCGTCTGTGACGACAGAGGCTGAGGTTGAAGCCATGGGGGTCCAGGAAGGCCCAGCACTGCTCGCGGCCTCCAGAAACCAGGAAGAGGCAAGGAAAGATCCTTCCCCAGATACATGACAGCGTGGCCGTGTGGACACGCGATTTCAGGCTTCTCTCCTCAAGGACTGGGGAGAAGTCGTCCGTGTTGGTTCAATCCCCTCTCTCTGTGGCATTTCGTTATGGCTTCTCCCTAGGACATGAACACAGGTCCCAAAGGTCTTGCCCATATGAACAGCAAGGCCAGGACCCCCCCCTCCCCCGCCAGGCAGCAGCTGGAGCCCAGAGGCAAACCCGCAGCAGCTGTCAAAGCTGTGACTTGACTGAGTTTTTAACAAAGCAGCAGGTGGCCCAGGAGATGACAGCGAGGGAAGAGTGGCTCAAAGAGTGGAATGTAGGTTGACAGCTTGGTTCTCATTCCCTAACCTCTAATTAGGCCCACAGCAACACCTGCTGCTCAGAGAGGGCTTCGTTAGCAAGTCAGTGGCGTGGCCTGGCTTCTGCTTGGGAGAAAGGGCATGGGGTTTGGGGCCATGGCTCAGATCCCTCTCGGTGTCGCATGGCTGTGTGGCTTTGAGCAAGGCACTTTCTCTTTGAGGATCTCAGTTTCCCCACAGGGCGGCAAGGGATCTCCTCACGATGAAGTCAAGTGGTGTGGGCGGAGGGCCTTGCTGTGGCAGGATAGTGCTGTCGAGTCAGTGGTCTGAGGAGAGCAGGCTGAGCTCTGGAGGCCAGAAGCCAGCTGGACTAAGCAGGGGAGGCCTCCCCGATGTTGGGGGCTAAGCACCGGCTGCCGGGCCAGAGATCGGGGCTCGGGTTTCATGCTGCCACTGTTCTTTCTGTGACCTAAGTGAAGTATCTTGACATATTGGTTAATAAAATCTTTATAAGATGGTGGAGACATAAGTGAAACAAAGTTAGGCAGGTAGCCCCCTCGTGCCTCGCGCTCGGTGATGCTGGTTGGAGGCCCACGTGATGAGAGCAGGGGCTTAGTCCCGTGCCTAGGGCTTGGGGCTGCTGGTGGCCCAGGGCCCTGCCTAACAGAATATGGCGCAGTAGACAGCTGGCCGGACCGGCCCTCGTGGCATGGGTGGCATCCACGCTGCACACTGCATGTGAGATGGGAAGCCAGCGGGCTCAAGGGACCTTCTAAGAGATGAGCTTGGAATTTCCGTGTCTGGCATACGTTCCGAGAGTTGCCTCACTCTGGCTCCCAGAAACCCGTTTTCCCCACTGGCGGCTCCTGTGTCTAGAACCTGCTCCTGCAAGACAGCTCCCTGTGTGTGAGAGGCTGACAGGCCACTGTCACCACGGGAGGGGCAGAGCCTGGCAGAGGGCAGCTGGGTGCATTCCTCTGCCATGGGCTTTGTGCAGCTGTCCTGCCTGCACCTGTCTGCTTCCTGCCTGGAAGCCCTGGGCTCTTCGTGAAAATTGTTGATAATGATTTTTTTTAAAGACTTTATTTGAGAGAGAGAGAGAGCACGCGCCTGTGCGTATGCATGTGAATGAGGGGAGGGGCGGAGGCAGAAGGAGAAGCGTGTGGGACTCGATCCCAGGACCCCGGGATCATGACCTGAGCCGAAGGCAGACCCTTAACCAACTGAGCCCCTGGTTGATGATTATTTATGGCAAAGATGGAAGGCTCTTTTTTTTTGCCAGAATAAATGTTTTCGAATTCAGAAGTTTTTGTCCCGACTGGCTCTAAATTGAATCAGATTCTTCTAATCCAGAGGAGAAGTCAGACTTTTTCCAACCAGGTTAATCTTTTATAAGCCTGTTCCTTACTGGCTCTTTGTTTTCTTCCTAACGCTGTGTATAAATATTCTGCTCTAGTTCTGTGAGTTAAACTGGGTTGTCTTAGTTTCCCTAGGGCTGCTGTGACAAATTACCACCGGCTAGGTGGCTGAAAGCAACAGAAACGTATTCCCTCACTGTTCTGGAGGCCAGAAGCCCCAAATCAAGGTGTCGGCTGGACTGTGCCCCCTCTGATGACTCTATTGCTTTTTTTTTTTAAGGTTTTATTTATTTATTTGACAGAGAGACAGAGAGCACAAGTAGGCAGAGCGACAGGCAGAGGGAGAGAGAGAAGCAGGGTCTCCGCCGAGCAGAGAGCCCGATGTGGGACTCGATCCCAGGACCCTGGGATCATGACCTGAGCTGAAGGCAGCGGCTTAACGGACTGAGCCACCCAGGCGCCCCCCCCCAGCCCCCGATGATTCTAGGGGAGGATCTGTTCTTGCCTCTTCCAGCTTCCGGTGGTGCTTGGCGTTCCTTGGCTCTGAGACCATCGGGTCTGGTCTGTCTCCACACGACCTCCTTCCCTGTGTTCCTGTATCTCAGAGATCCCTCTCCTTTCTCTTAGAAGGATATCAGTCATTGGAATTAGAGCCCCTCCTACATGCAGGACAGTCTCAGCTCAAGATCTTTAATTACATCTGCAAAGACCCCGTCAATGCCAAACAAGGTCACACTCACAGGAACCAGGGCTTTGGATTTGGACCCATCTTCTTGGGGGCCACCATGCAACCCACTACAGGGGGTAATAACAACATTCATGAAGAAATGCTTTGTGTCTGGTGGTTTTCACATGTTCTTCCGTTGAATCTTCACACCAGCCCTGCAAAGGAGGTGCGATTTCTTCCCACTTCTGTAGGTGGGAAAACCACGGTTCAGAGAGCTCATCAAACTCACCGACGCTCACCTAGCTGGTTAGTGCAGCCACAGAATGCGAACCCAACTCTTTCTACCACCCTGGGATGGCAGAGGAGGACAATTTATTTTTTACATAAGACAAATTAATAGGAGAAAAATCTAATTTCATATGTACAAAAGCTCACAGAAACATGAGGCTCAAAGAAGTGACCAAAGCAGGCAGCTTTCCTACCTTCTAGATAAAGAGACAATTACTTGTGAGGATTTAACAAAAGAAAAGGGGCTGGACTTGGGGTAGCAAATTAATGAAGAAGTAGCAAAGTTTGTTCATCCAGTCTTCTCAGCCTTGAATTCCCTATCTCTTGTGATAAGGATACTTTCCCCCCTCCTGGTATAGGGAGGGTACCTTCCCATGGGAGGTTTATTTCCTGCTTTGGGGGGGGGGATCAGAGGTGGGTCAGAGTGTCCTTCTTGCATCTGCTGTTTCTTGAGTAACTTTAACTCCAAATAATCAATATGCCAAAGTGGTGTATTTTGAAGTAGCCTAGTCTGCTCTCCTTCCCTTCAACATAAGGGGGAAAAAAGCTGTTGTAATAAAAGAGGCATAGCTTTTTCTGCCACCCACTCACACGCGGAGAAGCACAGAATACTGGGACATTAAGAATACCAGGCATTTTGTGTTGGTGTTTGTCCAAAAGGTGCAGAAAAGCTAGTATCACTCTAGCAAGAGGACTTACAATGAGGTCTGTTGATGTATATTCCACGGGGCCCTTTTTATTTGGTGGTACCCATTGTACCCATTTTATTTAGTGGTTGAATCTAAGCACCCAAGACAAAGAAGGTGCTCCGTAAATATTTGGTGAAGAAATGCCTGCCGGAAGAAATTCAGGGATGAGAAGCACAATGACAGGGTCCGCTTGAGGCAACATCTCACCATAGACTGTGACCTCTTGGTTGCCTGATGGAGGTCAAGGTGGGTCCATCACTCTGTAGTCGCTTTGCAGCAGGACTGTCCTAGTTTGTTCAGGTGTCCCCTGTCAGAGGGGAGTGGTTTTCTCAAGTGTGCTGTCCTTAGGCCTTCGATGGAATGTTTGGCAGAATTTCTCAAGGGTAGGCAGCTGTATTAAACGTCAGGTGTCAGGAGATTGAGGATAATCTCAATCATCTCATTGATCTTTCCAGACTGGGATTAGTTGAGACTTCACAGTAGTGCTAGAGAATTCTCTATGTTCCCAGACAGAAATGTGCTCACCATCTTTGGTCTGGATTCATTTCCTGACACTCGGTCCCATTATTTCACAGAATATATGTAAATGGAAGAAATTATTGTACTGATGTAGAAATTTTGCTTGGAGAAGAAAATGCACATTCGAAGTTGTGAGAACTTTTGAGCCTAAACACCCAAGAGACCGTCCAGATCTGTGGGGTTCTGAACTATGTTTGTTGGAGTACCTTTGGGTTAGAAAAGTACCTAGGAGGTTTTAGGTTTCAGGATAATAGTGATAAATGTTTAATTCCCAAGCACATAACATTTTTCTTGCCTTTTTCTAAATGTCTTTCAAATGGAGCAGGCCATCTCCTTGGTTTGCAAAAGTTCTGTGTGCTAGTCCTCATTCTCCAGAGAAGCAAAATGAATAGGGTGTATGTCTACGTCCATCCATCCATCCAGCCACTTATCTATAGAAAGAGATTTATTATAAGGAATTGGCTCATGCGATTATGGAGGCCTGTGGACATTAGGTCAACACCTAAAACTAACCATCACACTCTGGCATTTGCTCATTCCTAGCTCAGTAAGGTGGCAGTGTCCTATATATGACCCTTCTGGGTCATAGGTATGACCCATAGTATACCTTGGGAAAGGTCTACTCAGTTGAAACGGGAGTGTAAGAGCTAAGGAAGAAATCCAAAAAGGGACTGGTGAGAAGGGTTGTTTTCTTAGTTTCTCAGTTTCAGTTGCCCACCTTTGCCCCTTGCCGTGAGCATGCTAGTATCTACCCACCCCCCATGAATGAAAGAAAAGATGGGTAAGATACCTTATGACAGCACAGGGAGGGCTATTTGGGTTTCTTTGACCAGGTCTGTATAAAGCCAACAGATCACTTGTTTGAAATTTCTTTCTTCCTTTATTTTTAAAAAAAAATATGTATGTATGTATGTATGTATTTATTTATTTATTTGAGAGAGAGTGCGTGAGCAGGAGGCACAGAGGGAGGGGGAGAGAGAGAATCTCAAGCAGATTCTGTGCTGAATGTGGAGCCCAGCTTGGGGCTCGATCCCACAACCCCAAGATCCAGACTTGAGCCCAAACCAAGAGTTGGAAGCTCAACCAACTGTGCCACCCAGGCGCCCCTAAAACTTATTTCTAATAACCAGAAGAAGGCTTTGATTAAAACATCATTTGCCAGCCAGACCCCTTCCTTTACCTTTCCATTAACAGGTGTAACTCTCCCCGTGAACCCTGTCTGAGTAGACTCACTGTGCAGGGGACCAGGACAGTGGATTCGTTTCCAGAGGACTCATGACTGCCCTCCATGGTGCTGGCCCACAGGTGTTCATGAGGCCCCCTCTCTGCCGCCTTTCATTTCCTCGCTGTGATGAGCTGTGTCGGGCATGTTTATACACAGGGCTCACAAAATATATTTGAGTGGTGGATTATTTTCTATTAGCTAACTCTTTTCAAAGGCATTTAGTGTTTTTAAAGCCAAAAATCCTTTAAAACCCAGTAATAAAGCTGATCACGTTTTGCACTGTGGCCACCAATTCTTAATTGCATTAACAAAATAATTACCATGTGGCATTTACTGGTAAACTTGTCAAGTGTTTGAACAACTCCCGTGTCACACACCAGAGACTTGAACATAGTGGTATCAACACCTGTTGTAAGTTAAATGTTTTTCCCGAGTCTTTTACTGTTCTCTTTTACTCTGTTACTGTTCTAATACGATGGATTTGGTCACTAACGACTTGTGTTGATAATAATCAGGGCGGAAATGGGCTAGCAGAGTTTTCTGTGTTCATATATAAATCTAAGCAAACAATACTCCCTTAGCTATGCCTTCTCTGTTAGGGTGTATTTTTAAATGACTGGGGATTTTTTTCTGTTTTTAAGGTTTGCTTAAAAACTTCTTAAACCACTTAAGTTTTTGCTTGAAAACTTCTGGACATGAAAGAAGAAATTGCGAGGGAGGCCAGCCAAGATATTGGGGGAAGGATCAGAATGACTTGAATTCAGATCTGAACTTACTAGCTGAGTGACTTGGGGCAAGTTATCTAACCTCCCTGAGTCTGTTTCTTCATCTGGGAGATGATTAAATGTACCCTATAGGCTTATTATAAGAGCTCGGTGTGATAAACTTGGTCAGTCATTTGGCTGACTTTATTCTTAATAAAAGCAGTCTCCCTCTTTTGGTTTGTATTCTTTCTCTTTTACTGGTTTATTATTAATAGCATTTTGTGTTCTTTATTTAACTGTAATTCTATCTTTGTAGTTTAAGTTTCAATAGAAAGTGACCCATCATAATATCTATTAATCCTTGTTGCTGAATTTAGAGTTCATTGTATTTTTGCTTTACTTTGCCAAATGATGTTCAGAACAATGGTAAGGCAAAACTCCTTTATATCCAGGTTTTTCTAATTAAGCCTCACGTCTAAGTAAGCAACTCCTGAATCAAGTTTGGGATTCAGAACTGGGATTGTTCTGGAGATCCTGAATGGGGTCCCAATGACCAGTTTTGAATGGAAAGGGCAGAGCTTTTCAGAAGCGTGGGCTGGAAGAAGGGGATACTTCCCCACCCCCCAACTCCCCTACCCTGTCTTCAATAGTCAGGCCCAAAATGAACCCCAAGACAAGATGCTTGTGCTCAAGAAATCCGGTTTGAGGTTTGAGACAGGTGGAATTACAGCGTTTGAGGGCCTTGGAAAAATTAGTAAGTAATCTATTGTCCAAAGAAATATAACATGGTGCAAATAGCCCTCTCACTATGAGGAAATGAAAAAAATCACAGTTGGAAGGAGAGGAGCTGATTGAGAAAAGGCTGATTCTGGGATATCACGGGCGCTTAGAAGCATCCTCGATTTGGTAACCCCGCAGCTGAGGTAAGGAAATAAAGGAAATGCTTCTGCGTTATGTGCAAAGAGTTGCAAGATTCAAACTTAATTTATGATCTCAAGGCATACATTCACATGAGAATAGGGATTTGCCTGCTTGGCTTCTCTGCTGCATTGCCTGGCATGACCCTAGCAGATGAGGGGCTTGATCCATCTTTAAAAAGAGGTTTGATATAGAGCCGGCCCCTAGAAAATACTTTTGAACAGTTGTTAGGGGTCGACAGAGGCAGGGTGGTGGTGGGATGGGCAGGGCACATTGGTGGGCAGAAGCGATGGACTGGGGCTCTGAGAGCCTGGTTTGAGGGTCGAGGGGAGAGGTGGTGGTGTGCGTGGTTGTTGCAGGAGAGAACTTGGTTATGCCAGAGAAAAAGCAGTTGATGACGGTTCCAGAGTGTTCGGGGCTGGGGCCCCAACGTTGGAGAAGTTGGTGTAGGGAGAGGAGGTGGGGCAGGGAGGAAGGGAGCTGAGGGGTCCCTTTGAGATGGGCTCAGGAGAGGAAGGGAGATTTGTATAAAGAGCCAAACGCAAACTTCAGATGTTCTCAAAAACCGAAATGCAGTGGATGCGTCGGAAATCGGACATCAGCAGTTTCTTTTGACAAATTTTGGCTGAAACTTAAATGAAAACAATGATCTGACTCAGAACTCTGTGATACCTTTGCATTGTTTATGTAACAGAGCTTCAGGGGTTTCATTTAGAATATTTCTGTGAGGAAGGACTGGCCCTTGTTCCTGGCAACAAAGTACAGCATGCCCCCTGAAGGAACCAAATCTGCTCCATCGGGTCACTGCTGTTTTCCTGAGGGGACAACTTCTCTCTTCCTGCCCCTCTCACCTGGGTGGAGAACAGCCAGCACGTGGAGGAGGCTCTGTCTTTCCCGGCCTTTCTTTGCCACTCCCTGGAACTCTCCTGAAAGAATGACCTTTTTTCCTCCCTCTGCTCTTCAGGATACAAAAGGGCTTCAGTCTAGTAGGTTTGGAAAGCCTTGGGCAGATAGAGGAAATGGAGCTTTCCACAAACGAATTGTGTGACTTTGGCCAAGTCAGTCAGTCTCTCTCTCTCTCTCTCTCTCTCTCTCTGTCTCTCTCTCTCTCTCGGAACACTGTTTTGTTTGCATTGGGAAGAGGAGTTTTCATGATTCTATAAGCTCCGAGTCTGTGATCGACATCTCAGACCAGTGCTGTTCAAGAGAAAGAGAAAGCAAAATACATAGGTAGTGTTAAGCTACATTTTAAAGCAATTTTAACAAAAACACAGCTGAAATTAATTTTCAGAATATTTTTTTAACTCCATCCAAAATACCATCCTGCCAACATATAATTGGTATTTAAAGAAGACACACTCTTGAGATATTGGATGTTCTTTTTGGTGTGGGGGGGTGGCACTAAGTAAGTAAGTGACTCTGGGTTGCTGATAGCACATCACAGTTCAGACGAACCACATCCCACAAGCACAGTAGCTACGTGTGGCTAGTGGCCGAAGAGTCGGGTGGTGCCATTCTAGATCAAAAGTCAGTGAGCCCCCCTCTGAAGCACAGTTAGTTTGGTTAACAGACTCATCTTCCCCCAGCAGCTTCACCCACAGACCCTGCAGCATTGCACTAAATCATAAAAGCCTAGTGTGGATTTGCCACCATTCAGGAAGTCTCTTTTAAAAATTGAACAATTAGAGGTCAATTTTGTGCCCACAGAAGGAAAAAGATCCTGGGAATCCCAAGAAAGGTCCACAGGAAACTGAGAGACCTCTCCTCGATTCCCAAATCCCCAAACTTGGAAAACCAGACATTTCTCTGGGAGGTTGGCACACGTGGATTTGGAGGCAGCTAAAACGATGGGAGACCGTTTCTGAATCTATCGAGCCCACTGAGTAGCTGGATTTGTGCATTTTGCCATAGAATTATTAATGTGTTTTGTCCCGGAGTGTTTCTCCAGACTGTGCTGGGCCATGTGTGCCATGTTTCTTTTCCGGAATCTGAAATATACTGAATTTCAAAACACTTCTGGCTTTGCAGCTTTCACGTAAGAGATCATGGGCCTGTGGTAGTGTTTGCCAAACCTTTTTATTGTGACCTTGATAAGAAATGTCTCTTACATTGTATCCCAGAACACACACACACACACACACACACACACACACACACACACACACACCCCTAAACCAAAGGTTGTATGAAAGATTTCACTCCTTTTACTAAATGCAGTGCACTTTGATATTTTCTACTACATTGGTTTTTGTTTTGTTTTGTTTTTGGCTATAGATCTTGACTCACTGAGTTCACAGCAAAGCCCACAAATGTGTCATGCCCACAATTTGAGGGTGCTGTGGGCCGCGTATTGTGGGCCATGGAGAGTAGCACAAGGACATAAGCACTAGTCTGAAAAGAGAGGGGGGATGGGCTCCTGGCAGGGAGGCAGCACATCCCCACCCCCCACCCCCCATCCGTCCCATCCCTGCTGGTGTCCACTGTGGTTTAACCTGGACCATCACAGCCATGCTCTCAGTGTTGGTTGGCCATTGTCAGCAGTTTTTCTGGTGGTTTGGGCATCATGTGTGTCATCTGAGAAAATTACCTGGCCCTGTAGGCTTTGTGCTTGGACCTTTCAAAGGGAGCCATTTTATGGCTTTGGGAAATTGAGGTGTGCCTTATAAAGGGGGTGGTTTACATGGAGCCACTGTTTGTTCAGACTTTAGTTCCATATTAACAAGGACTTCTTGGTCAGCAGTGACTAAAAACCTATGTGAAAAGGGGAATTTATTGGTTCATGTAGTTGGCAAGTACAAATTAGTTTCAGGCATGGCTGGATCTAGGGACTTTAGCAGTGTGGGTAGGACTCTGTATCTTTCTCTAATTATCAGCTTCGTTTCCCTCTGGGCACTGGCTTCCTCCTCAGACTGGAGAGGGGATGGGTCTGCTCCAGCTCCAAGTACACATCCTCATGGTTTGTAATCCAAAGAAGAGAAAGACCTTTTGCTCTTGAAGCCCATAGAGCAAATCCTAAGGGAAATTCTGGCCTTGCTTAAACCTATCACAATGGCCTGAAGGATGGCCAGTCCTCAGCTACCTCCCCACCTCCTTTGGTGATGGTGGGGGTCAGCCAAATCTGAACCATATGGAATAGGTCCTCCCGTTACCAAAAGAAGGGAGAAAGAATGCTGAGTAGACCAAAAATAATCTTCATTCCTTGTTGATGCTTCCCTGCAAAGGATTCATTTCGAGTCGATGGGGTTCACATAAAGGGATTGTGTACAGCTCTCTCTGACCCGTTCTTGTCCACTGGAGATGTGCTCAGCAGAAGCAGGTTAGTTTAGCTAGACAGCCATTCAGATCTGCGGGCTTTGTTAAATAGCTCCTTTGTGTGGAACTTTTGCTTTTCTATTCTTCCTAACGTTAAGGACTATTTCAGACAGTAGCTCTTTCTCTCGCTCTAACTTAATCAGACCACACCCATTTTATCAGCTGTTTGATCCTCTGGGTCTGGACTCTGGCACCGGGCAGTCAGGCGTGTGGGGTGGGCAAGGCATTCCCTCCAGCGGTGTTGCTCCCGGAGCCAGGAGCCCCAGCTTCCACCCTCCATGCTCCCATCGGGTTGCCCTGGAGGGCTCCGCGGCTTCAAGTCCATCAGCACTGCCCGGAACAAGTGACGGTCTTTGCTGGGACCTTTCCGTATCACCAGAGGTCATGCTCTGCTCTTCTCCCCACGGGGCCTTGGGAGTTCCCCCTTTGGTTTCCACTCCGGTCTTATTCCTAAGGCTTGCACAGATTTGCGTTCACTGCCCTCGGCCTGCTGGTCCTCTGCCCTCACTCTAGACCTTGGTGACATTTGATCTCTGGCTTCTCAAGGTGTTTGTTTGTTTGTTTTCCCTCCGCCTTTCACCACACTTTGCTTTCATTGGAATGTTCTCGCGTTCCACTTTCCGGACAGTTTATTTTAATAAGCAAATCTTTACCAGTGTCAAGTAGATTCAGATTAATTGAATAAACTCTAGGCTCGGGGCCAGAAGGACCTGTTGATTCTGAGCTCTGATATTTACAGTGTGACCCTGCTTTGGCCCCCGGTCTCCCCTCGGTGAAACGGGAATGGTGGTCCTGCCTTGCAGGGTGACTGAAATCGGGTCTGCAGATGGGCGGGCCCAGACTCCAGCATCAAAACGTGTCCTGGGTGGTCTGCTGTCCATTTGCCGGCAAAGGACCCCCCCCCACCCCAATCTGGCTTAATGAAGTAACGGGATGCCTCGGCCACCCAAAACTGAGTGGTACAGGGAAAGGCGAGTTTGAGTCTGGGCTGAAATGCTGGCCTCAGGATCTCCAGGCCCCGTTTCGCTTCTCCGGCACACCGTTCCCAGAGGTGCCACCGGGGCCTGGGGCTGACATTGTAGCCGATCCGGGCCCCGGAAGAAGGAGCCCAGCACCGCCTACCCTAGAGTCCCAGGGCTGATGTCCATTGGCTCATCGGGTCATGAGACCGCGCACAGGCTGGGGAAGGAAATGCTCTGATTGGCTGGGTCCGAGGTCATGTGGCTGCCCAGGGAGGAGGGGCGGGGTTTCTAGTCTCACCCAAACCACAAATAGGGCTGGGCAAAGGGGTTTCCCAAAGGAACGTTGAGCGCATCTAAGGGCCGGTCGATGCTGGGGAAGAGGAGGAAAGCGGCAGATAGGCTCTGCCCACGCTTATGGTTTATTCCCACTGCGGTGTTGTGCTCGTTACCCAAAGGAACGTTGCCTGGTTGTCTGTGGAGGGAGGCAGCTGGCAGCGTATGGGAGGAGAAGGGGCTGGAGAACAGGCAGGGGGCGGATAAGAGGCAAAAGGACCCCATAGCTAGGTCTCCCATCACAGCCTGCCGCGGACTCTTCTTCCTGTATGTTTCTGGGATCAAGTTTAACTTGTTGAGCCCTGGGCTCGGGAGCTATAGGAAGCTTTGAAAACCTTCACTTGTTTATTTTCAGCATTCTGCGTTTGTAGGAAGGTTGTTCCCCGGGGGGGCTTAACCCAGACTCTGCCTCAGTAGCCCCTGTTGACCTTCTGCGAGGACCTGGTGTAGTAGTCCTGCAAATCAGACAGGGATGTTTCCAATCGCCTTTTTGAAGCAGCCTTACTAAAATTACAATGTATGTGGTATGTGTTGAAGGGTTGGGGGCGGGTGTGTTTATGGAGGCTTTCTATATCCACCTTATAGGAGGAACTTAGGTTTCATTTAGCAGCTAACAGTTAACTTCATACACACACTTGATGGGATTATTTGTGGTCTTTACGCCAGTCCTGTTAAGTAGGTACTGTCATTAACCCCATTTTACAAATGAGACAACTGAGGCCCAGAAAAGTTAATGAAGTTCCCCAAGGCCACACAGCCAGTATATGGTGAAGCCAAGAGCGAACCAATACTTGGAGTTAAGACTTGGGCACTTTGAATCTGGAACCCGGTACAGGCGGGAAGGGCCTGAAGGACACTGCTGCCTCTGGACCAGGAACGCAGGGAAGCATGCGAGCCGGGGTGAGACACTCCATTTTCTGGGAGCCCCCCGAGGTCCTGGCCAAAGAAGCCTGGGGAGCTAGGAGGTCCTCGTTCCTCAGCCCACCTCCCTTGGAGCTCAAGGCAGGGCTCCTCGCCTGAGTGGGCCGGTGGGCCCTGAATCAGGCTGGGGTCCAAGGTCAGGCTGCTGGTGGTTTTCGGTTGCTGGGGCTGACTTTACCTCCTGGGAGGCAGAGGCCTGAACAGGATGCAGCCTCCTCTAACACATCAGCCCGCGGCTGTTTGGTTCCTTTTGCCAAGTGCCGGAAAGAAACAGGAAATCAGGATGGAGAGTGATTTTTTTTTTTCCTCTCCTATACGTGTTTAGTTTGTGTCCTTTTTTTCTACTACAAACAGCACGTGCCCTGAAAGCCTAGCAGCCGCACCACGGTGTCTTCTGTCTGTGTAATGACTCACTCTTCTGCTTTGAGGACTAGGGGGAGGCTCTCAAGGAAGAATGGAAACCTCCCATAACCTCCCTGCTGACAGATAACCGCTCTCCCCTTCCAGCTTCTCTTTCTGTCGCACAGTACTTCCCAACCGTCCAGCATGACCTCAAGCGACCCCCGACAGCCTCTGGTTCAGAGACTGCAGAGGCTGCCGGCGGCTGGGGGGCCTGCCCCGCACAGAGCCCCCCTGCCCAACTTTTGCGCCCCACCCACGCAACTGGCCTCCGCCACCGAGCCTGAGTGAAGCCACTCTTCTGGCAGATTGCACTGAAGGAATGTCCTAACTGGGCTGGGGAACAAAGGCCCCCCAGGCCCCAGAGCTGCTTTGTGTGGCCTGGGCCCTGGAGGCCGCTAGAACCCGGCACGTCTGGGCCCCGCCCTCACGGGCCTCCTGACCTCCAGGGGTGCCCTGGGGATCAGGCTCTGACCCCTGGGCTTCCTGGCCTCCAGGGGCGCAGCTGCCTCCCTGTCCTTCCCCCCTGCAACCCTGAGAGGGCTTTCCCAGCACAGGGCCAGCCGGGAGGGAGCTGCCTTATGTGCTTCAGCCCATCCCCTGCTGGGGGCTGCCTCTGGGTGGTCATTCCACAGGTGTCATCTGGGCCAGGTGCGGGGCTGAGGTTACAGCTGGGGACTGGTGAGCTCTTGGCCCAGACCTACCGGCCAAAGGAGCCCAGACCCTTTTATTTTATTTGACTTTATTTTTTGAAGATATTTATTTGAGAGCATGCATGCAAACACAAGGTGGGGGGCGCAGCAGAGAGAGAGAGAGAGAGGATCTCAAGCAGACTCCTCTCTGAGCGGAGGAGCCCCTCTTGGGGCTCGATCTCATGACCCTGAGATCATGACCCCAGCCAAAATCAAGAGCCAGTTGCTGAACCAACTGAGCCACCCAGGCGCCCCACCCAGACCCTTTTATAGGAGAAGCTCAGGAGGAGCTTTCATTAGACTGCGTGTGTGTGGGTCTGGAAGCCTTATGCTCAGCAGATGTTTTCCAGGCCCTGACTTTGAGTAAAGCCCTGTTTAGGCACAGTGGGGAAACCAGATCAGGCAGCTCCTCCCTACACAGGGCTTTCATCTTCACTGGAGACGCAGGACTCTCGTTTAGAGGATGGGCAGCAAATGCAAAGGTGGGAGAATGGCCACTAGGCCATGTGTGGCCAGGCTGGTGGTGCTTCTGGGCAGGTTGGGGCAGAGGGGAGGTGGCCCCGGGCAGGCCCCGGGCCTCCCTGACTCACTCCACTCAGCGCGATGTCTTCGGCTGTAACTGTGTGAATTTCCGAAGGGCCCTAACGAAGCAGCTCTGCTTCCAGCTGGCTCCAAAGCTGGGGTTGGAATTCTGCTCGTGGGGAGGTTGGTTCCGTTGGAGAGGTCACCAGTGAGCAAGCAAGCCGAGTTGTTTTTCCAGCCCTGCAAAAACTGCAGCAAAGCATCTGTCCCATCTCTTCAGCCTGCGCCACTCATCTGGGAATGCAGTGGGCGGCCCCTGGGTGGGGAAAGTGTTTTAAGTGATGAGACTCCAAGATAGGTGAGAAAAAGCAGATCTTGCAAAAATGATGACAGGCTGACCTTGAAGGTCAGACCCTGCAAGGGGCGGAGCATGCACAATGTTAGCCAGTGAAGCAAAACCCTCTCCTCGTCGTTTTCTGAAGATGGAGATGAAAAAAAAACAAACACCTGGAGTATTTCTTATATACTGGAGAAAGTTAGTATATTTCTGACTCAGTCTTCTGGGCCCCAAGGAGGCAGGAACAGGGACAGCCTGCTGGAGGGGTAGCCTCTGAGTCTTTTGGGAGCTGATTTTCTGTAAGAACTTCCACCTGTTTAAGCAGGACGAAGAACTGAGCTCTGCAATGTGTAAACATATGGACACGTTGGTCCTTGCCTTCCACATCCTTACCATCCAGAAGGGAAAGGACTTTATAGGCAAAAAGGGATTTTCAAGTGTATCTGACTGTATAACAGGCATCACCCTAGAAATTTCTACGTGTAAAATCAGAATTGAGTCCCGTAAAGGAGTGTGAAGGTTTGCTTTTTAAGGAATCTTATAAATGTATAAAGTGGGGCCCCTGGGTGGCTCAGTGGGTGAAGTGTCCAACTCTTGGTCTCAGCTCAGGTCATGATCTCAGGGTCACGGATGGAGCCCGGCATTAGGCTCCCTGCTCGGTGGGGGAGTCTGCTTGAGATTCCCTCCCTCTCCCTCGCCCCACCTCATGCTCATTCGTGTGCATGCGCTCATGTGTGCTCTCGCTCTCTGTAAAACTAATAAATCTTTTAACAAAATGTATAAGGTAAAAATACCTCTTATGAAGCAATAATTACACCTTATTTATCTCCGTGGTTCATAAACTTGACTGCACGTTGGAATCTCCTGGGAAGCTTGAAAAGCTCCGGGGGCCCAGACCACACCCCGAGCAGTCCCAGCGGGATCTCTGGGGGTAGGATGCAGGCATCAGGGAATTTTTTTTTTTTTAACTTCCCAGATGATTCCATCGCACATCCATTGTGAAGAATCACTGCTTTTCCATTTGTAGCCGTGCCCGTGAGTGGGCATTAAGTCTAAGCATACGGAACGCAGGCCTACCCTTCCGAGTCAGCAGGAAGTTGCTTTCAGGAGCGCGACAGACCGGGGTCAGGACACAGGACCCTGCTGTGTCTGCAGAAGCCCCCGGCGAGGAGATAGGTGCACCCATGGGGAGATTTGGGCTGCCTACATCCACAGGATGGAATACCGCACGACAATCAAAAAGAGCAAATTTCGCATCCATGCAACAACATAGATAAATCTCATGTGCCTTATGTTAAGGAAAAGGATTCAGACCCCAAAAGCTAGGCAGGTTGCTGGAGGAGGAGACGGAATGAAGTATTGGTAGAAGCTACAGGGCTTGTGAACCTTGAAATTATTATGCACTGTGAAAGAAGCCACAGAAGGCCACTGACTCCGTCTATGTGAAATGTCTAGAATCGGCAAATCCAGAAGGATACCATTGTTAGCGTACTCCCTGCCACTAATTTGTACACTTCAAAGTCATTAAAACGGTCAAGTTTATGTTATGCGTTTGTTGCCACCATAAAAAAAAACAAAGAAGAAAAGCCACTTATTAACATGCCAGGACTCAGCAGGTGCTTGGCAAAGGCTGGCTTGGCACGTGGCCCTTCTGGAGAAAGGGGACTTCGGCCTGATGTGATCCTTCTTAGGTGGAACGAAGGGGCCGTGTTTTCCAAAAGCTCGTTCTTGAGAACTTGAGGATTCCTCTGTGACCAGGAGGAAGGGGCTCGGCATTTTCTGCCCTTGGTTGCAGCTACAGGGTGCCACTGCTCGTCACAGAAACTTCTCCCACGTTCTTCGCTGTGGTTGGTCCCCAGCAGTTGGGTTCGCGTGGATAATATGCCCAATGGCTCCATCTTGGGAACTGTTGGGGCAAGGAGTGGGATGCATGTCTTTATAGTTAAAGAAGAGGTCTGTTTAGTTTCATGTTTGGAAGGAAAATCATGCTCAATCACAGGTCTTCAGCAAACGCAGCTGAATAAATAAAAATGTGTGCATAAAACAGCAGGGGAACCACGAAGAACAGTTTTTTCGGCGTGTTGGGAAGACACTTATGGTTGGGAACCTAGTGACCAAAAAGCAAGACTGCCTCAAGATGAGAAAAACTGGGGGAGGAGGTCATCGGGAGGCAGAGCTTGGCCATGGCCGAGGGCAATGAATCAAGCAGTTGAACCGCCCAGCGCTGCGTGGGCCTTGGAAGCCTCGAACAAGAATCTTATTGATGATTTGTCAGACCCTGAGCAGACAACTCTGAACTTTAACAGACCCAGGATGGAAAGCCTGCACAAGGGCCTACAGTTTCCAGAATGAACAACACACTTATTTTTCCCCTCCCTCTGCTGGAAGACAAGAGAAAGAGACCAAAATGAGAAGGGGGGGCGGGGGTGTTGGGGGAGAGGGGAAGGGAAATGGGACGGGTGCCTTCCAGAGCCTCCATGAAATGGCCACATTCCTCAGAGCTCTGAGGGCTGAAAAATGTCACCAGGGTTGGCACAAATGAGGGCCCTGCTTTTGTTGATTGTTACTTCCGAGAGTCTGGAGTCGGGCCTGAAAGTGGAGTATGACCACAGGAGCATCCCTGGCCTCTGCCGTGCTTAGCACCTCGTCAGAGCCCCCAGCCTTTCTGCGAAGGCTGCCCCTAGGCCAGGACGCGCTCCTGCCCAGCCGGGAATACAGACCAGGCTCACTCGGAGACGCCGTGGACAGCCGGCTTGGACAGGGAGGAACGTCCGGACGCAGAAGCTGATTGCTGCTGGTCATGGGCCGCTCTGGATGCAGATCCAGAGAGGGACAGAGAGGACATCCCGGGATTTGTGACCGTGTTTCTTAACTCTGGGGCTTACCCTTCCCCTAGCAGAGCCGTTTAAGAGGAAAAGTCGGGGGCATCTCTGCTCTCTTGCTGCCCACCCGACGCCTGGCCCATCGGTTCCCACAAGATCACAGGCCTGTGTCTGATGGCATTCTGTAGCTCTCCATCACCCAGGACACCTTAAGTCCCTGCATCTCATGGAATTATCCCCGGGTCCCCCTGCCTCTGCCTGCTACCCATCCAGAGTCTCCTGCTGTCCCTTTGCCAAGCATGGTGAAACAGGAGGCAGAGATCACGACCCAGATAAACCTCCCTGACTTCTTGGGGGTGGCTCCAGCCAAGGAAAGACGGACAGCAAGTTCTTGGGACTTGGAAGTTCTTGGACTTGAGCCCCAGGGCCACTACTCACTGCGGATGTGGGTCTCAAGAGCCCGTTCCCATGCCATGCGCTTGCAAGGGTAGTTGGGAGAATTGGGGATGGTGGGGTACGGCATCCCGCGTGGCCCCCGGATGCCATGCTTAGGTCACACCCTCGTCATTCTCCTCTGCGCTAATAATGGTCCCCTGCCCACCCTTGCCTCCCCTCCGGCTCCCCTTCCCTTGTCCTCCCTATTGTTTGAAGAGTTATTCTCTAGGCTGTTGGAAGAACCGTGTGCATGGCCCTCCTACGGCATTGCCTAGAGGTCCTGCAGGATAAGGCACAGACTCCTTAGCAAAGCCAATCAAGCCTTTATGGTCTGCCTGCCTGATCTAATGTCCCAGTTCTGACCTCGGAGCCCGCCACCCCCCCGCCCCATGCCCCGTGTGCCCCGATGTACAGAGAGACCTGTGGTTTCTCAAATACCCCAAGTGCTTTCAGCACCTGAGTTGTCTGAGTATCCCCTTCCTTTTTCCTACAATGCCTCCGCCTCTTCCCAGCGAACTCCTATTCATCCTCAGTGGCGAGCTTATAAATTCCTCTTGCAGATAACCCCCGAGTTTGTCTCGTGGCACCTTCCTGATCCTTGGGCACATTCCTGAATCACTTCTCTGCTCACCCAAGTATTCACTGGGCGCCCCCCTCACCTCCCCAGTGGAGCTGCCGGAAAGGCTGGGGGACCCCATCTGGGTCAACTCTGTCTCCCCAGAAACAGACTTGACACTCTTTACCCTTTAGCCTAGTACATATTTGCTTGCTTGAAAATAAACTAAAGCCGTTTTCCAGGAATTGGGCAGCTTTGGGGAATAGCTGAGGATGTGAAACTGAAGAGACACTGGAGTTTTCGTGCTTTTTTCTTTTTTGTAAGCGGAAGTAGCAGGAGTAACAGCCTGGAAAGGTTCAGAAGGTCAGGAAAAGCGCAGCTTGAGACCCTAACTGCTTTGCAAGGCCCGTTCACTTTTCCACATCCCCTGTAGGCGAGTTCAAGGCTCAGTGTCATTTCCTCAGATTTAGCCTTTGTTTTTCCTGCTTCAACATCTTTAAACTCCCTGCTTTTTAGCCTGTTGAGTTCCTGCAGCCAACAGGAAGGACCTGAATAGCTGTTCAAAGAAATACTCAAAACCAAACAAAAACAACCTGAGGCCTTACCCTACTGCACCTCTTCCCAGAAGCCTTCCAGGCCTAAGACTCTCGTCTGATCTCCTCTCACACTTTTTGGTGTGAGTTTTTGGTGGTGTGCCTTGGTCTATAAATCTCTTCCCTTGGGCTGGTCTTATTCTGCCTCTGAGCTTGCATGAGGCAGGAACCACACTGTCCTGATCTCCATTTTAATTTCCTGGTTGGTTGAGGCCAAGGGCCCTGCTAAGTGCTGGGCACATCCTCAAGTCCCACCGTCTTGATTGGTGGGCTCTGGGAGCTCTTGCTGGTGCCCTTTCAAATCCCACTCCATCAAGAGTCTAATCAGTTTTAAGTAGACCAGGCAAAAGCCATTGACCTCTTGGAAACACACTCTTCCCAGCATGGAAGAACAGGGCAAGAGACTCTGCTATTGACCCAGGGCCCTTTCCCAGGCAGAACTACCCAAACGTGGCTTCCTTCTTGCCTTATCTTGGCTCTCACCATCTATCCATCTCTTCACTGGCAGAGACGAGGTCCACCTCCTAACCCGCCTCCAGGCATGGGAGCCAAGCCACCATTGACTGCATGCAGCGTCTGAGCTGCTGGCCGCATTTTACCTTCACTTGGCCTTTGTTGAGCCACGGGGCAGTGGACACAGAGGCCTCAGTGGAGCTTGCTTCGTTCTTCATCCTTTACCAGGACCCTGAGAGGGCGCGTGGAGGTTTCTCTGCTCCTTCTCCAGCTTTGGCAAGTTGGAACTTCCTTCGGGGGGGCCCCTGCCAAGAAGAGAGCGGTCTGATGATGCCAGGCAGTACACACCCATGTGGCCAAGCAGGCTGACCCCCCTATTTGATCGGATAGTCACGTGAGCTGGCTCTGCCCTCCTCTGAGAGAAACAAATCCTCACCTCCTTCCCTTCCTCCACCTCTCTCACAAGCAATGGCGATATTCATTCCAGGGAATTCGGTTTTATAGGAATGGGGTTCAAAGGCTACTACCCCACCGAGGTCCAAGGAGGTGTTTGAACAGAAAGAGGCAACTGGGCTCTCCCTTAGAACCAGCAGAGCATGAGGGCTTCTTTTTTCTACCGTAGGGGGTGGGGGGATAATGTAGGGCTTGTGTTCAATTGTGGGGAGCTAGGCTTTCAGGGGGTGTTGGAGGAATGATGGAGGTATCCAATGGGGTGTTGCCAGTACCTCAGTCTTAAGAGTCGGACAACAGATGTGCTCTCTGCCGTGAGCCATATGGGACCTTCTGGGCCTTCTCTGGGCCATCAGACCCATGTCTACAAAACAGGCACAACCACGCTTAGCTTTTCACCTTGTGAACTAGTAAGCACTAATGTCATTCATTTATTCATTCATTCCATAAACATTATTCAACACAGTGTAGGTGCCAAAGGTGTGGGACAGATGTGGTCCCGTCATTGAGCTAATAGATTTTGCCATTTGTGTTTATAGCTTTGTGAAATGGGCAGGGCCGACATGGTCGTCTCCACTTTCCAGGTGAGGAAATGATTTTGGAGAGAGTGTGCGACTGCTCAGTGTGTTCCCGCGGCGGGTCATAGAGGAGGAGTCCAGGCTTCCTGGCTGCTGTCTTTGGGAGCAGGGCCCTCATGTGCGGGCTCTGGGCCTGCATCTAGACCCCCCTGTTCTCAGTGTTGACTGCACGCTGGAATCACCCGGGGAGGGTTAAAAACTACTGATTCCTGGGGTGCCTGGGTTGTGCAGTCAGTTAAGCATCTGACTCTTGGGTTTCTGCTCAGATCATGATGTCAGGGTGGTGAGATCAAGCCCCCCATCGAGCTCTGCACTCTGTGTGGAGTCTGCTTGGGATTCTCTCTCCCTCTGCTCCTGTTCTTTGTCTCTCTCTCTCTCTCAAATAAACCTGTAAACAAAAGAAGGAGAAGGAGAGAACTACTGACTCTTGGGTTCCATTCGCAGAGATTCTGATATCATCCATCTAGGGTGTGGCTTAAGTATCAGGATTTTCTAAAGCTCTCCAGGTGACCCAGTACAGCTGGGGCTAGAAAGTACCGCACAGAACCTCAAGGAGGTGGCTGCCATTACTGAGCATGTTTCTGGAAAGCCAGCTGGGCAGCAGAGCCAAGATGGCAACCCCATCAGCAAACGCAGCATCCTATTCTTAATAGACATCAGATCATAAATAGCAACAGCAGCAACAGCGGTGAATGTCCTGTGCCTACACTGTTGTCCTCTGCACTAGCATCTCTGCGCGGTGGCTTCAGGGAGAAACTGACAGGCACCTCTACAAGGGTGGAGCCAACTTGATACCTTGAATCCGTGGGACCAGAGCCCTTTGCCAGCTTGGGAGTGATGCCGGACTCAGTTTCAGTTGAGGAGGCTTATTTACTGAAGAAACTCAGGAAGGTTTTGTTTTTCTGTTTGCCTAGCCGTGGCTTCTGATGAATCATCCCTCTTTCTGCAGGGGCAACATAATCACTGTTTCACCTTGGAGCAAATCTGTTTGCCTGGCCTTGGTGAAAGAATGAATGGTCGGGTCGACCACAGCATTTTTTTTTTCTTTTTTTTTTGCATGGTTATAGGTTTGATCTGTGTTCAAGTTCCCTAGACCCTGAGCTGTTCTGATTGATTTTTTTTATCAAGGAAGCAATCCTGTTCCCAGACTCTCGTGGCTTGATGGGCTTGACTAGGTTGCCTTGGCCACTGTCCCTCTAGCAAATGGTAGACCTGCAGCTTCCACCATGGTCATCCATCTCAAAACCAAGGGCCTGTTTTCCTCTCCCCCAGACCCTAGCTCTGGGAATCCCACTTGTGGCTAAGTCTCTCCCCCTCAGGACCACAGGGCTCGTGGCGAGGTGATGTGGGATCAGGAGGTGTATCCGAGCTGGCCCTGTGGAGAGAAGGCAGCAACTATAAAGGGTTCTTCTCTTTTCTGTCTCTAGCCCTGGAGCAGCTGTTGACAGAGCTGGACGACTTCCTCAAGATTCTCGACCAGGAGAACCTGAGCAGCACAGCTGTGGTGAAGAAGAGCGGCCTGGCTGAGCTCCTCCGGCTCTACACCAAAAGCAGCAGTAAGTGTGACCCGGGGGCTCAGAGAGGTCCCCATGGAAACAGAAAGATAGTCACGCTCAGGCTGCCACAACAAAGTCCCACCGACTGGGTGGCTTAAACAATAGAAATTTGTTTCCTCAGAGTTCTGGAGGCCAGAAATCTGAGATCAAGGCTTTGGGGAGGGTGGATTCCTTCAGAGGCCTCCCTCTTTGGCTATAAATGGCTGCTTTCTGTCCTTCTGTCCGGGTCTTCAGACCATCTTCCCCCTGAGTCCGTGTCCAGATCTCCTCTTTGTACAAGAATACCGGTCTCGTTGGACGGGGGCCCACCCTGGTGGCTTCATTTAATGTTAATTCCCTCTTTAATGACCCCTTCTCCTACCAGAATCACGTTCTGAGGTATTCAGGGCGAGGACTTCCTAAATGACTTTGGGTGGTAGGGGAGGGGAACGCAATGCAGCCCCTTGGGACAGTGCAGGGGTGATGTGATGTGAATGCGAGCCCAAGAAATTTCTGAACACTCAACACAGCAGCCCTGAGTGTGGTTTCAAACACAATGTTTTCAAAGCACTTTTCTTTATTTGTTCAAAGTAAGAAGGGCCAGTAAACTGTTTGGATAAGAGCCAGTGCTTGATTGAGCATTTCCTACTTGCACACGTATGAACTCGTTTCCTTTTCAAGTCACCCCTCCGAGCTTGGTGCTGTTGCTACAGACGAGGGTGTCACAGATGAGGTCTGCAGAGTTGAGATCACTTGCCCGTGTCCTGTGGCCCAAAGGAAAACATAGTTTTAAAGCTGTAGATCACAGAACCCTGAGTGCCTAGTTTTTTTCCTATCCTTTTATACTCAAGTTCATAGATCTTAAGCATTCAACTCAGCGGATTTTGATAATTGTATACACCTGTGTACCTACCACCCCAAACAAGACAGAGAACATTTTTTATCATTCCAGAAAGTTCTTTCTTGCCCCTTCCCAGCAAATTCCTCGCCACCCCCCGCCCTCACCCCAAGGTAACCGTTGTTCTGATTTCTCCCACCACCCCGGTGTGGTGTTCACGGGTTTGGGCGATTACGAATAATAAGGCTGCTCTGAATGTTCTCGCACATGTCTTCTTGCGGGCATATGGTTTCATTTCTAACACACTCAGATTTCCTTTTTTTTTAAAAAAAAAGCCTTCTTGTGAAGTCCTGACAGTTTAGTTGAGTCTATTTTTATGTCGGATGTTTGAGAATTGGAAGCAGTATTTTGGGACAGCGAGGGAACATAAGGGGGCATCTAATCCATCTGCCAGGTGGCAGGAGCCACCGAAATGCACGCCCAAGGCCGGAAGTGGGCCCCCTGCAGCCACGTTCCCCCTCACGTCCAGTCTGAATCCACCCGGCTATGTTTTGGGGTGGCTTTTCCTTTTCTTTGTTCCCTGTGGAACCAGTCTGGATTCTCTGAGCGAGACAGAAGTGCAGACGCTGAGGCGTGTTGCCGTCCGCCCGGCGGCCTTCCCTTCTGCGGGAACGAGCTGGCTGCCTTAGCCTGCTGCGAGAGGCGTTTTCCTGGAGCCCGTGTGTGGCCTTTGCTGCTCCCCAGGCCATCCTGGGGTTCCCAGGCTCCCCCCGGCTCCGTGGCTAGCGTTGGCCGGCCTGCGCGCGCGCTGCTCAGCAGCACATCAAAGGCGGGAAGGCTCGGGGGGACCCGCACATCCCACAGCCGTGAGTTAGAGATGACTCACCCCGAGGCAGGATCCATCAGTGCAGCACTTTAAGAAGCACCCTCCCCGACCGTTTGGATGTGCTCGGACTTGAGATGTTTAATGATAGACAGCCCCTGCCCTGGGAATTGGAAGACCCGGTGGGATGGGCTCCGGCCCCTCGTTCTTGGTTCTGATCACTCTCTCAGGGACCCCTGGGTGGGGTCCCCTCTTTGGGCTCATGTGCTGTGTAGCTTCCTGTAGGATGACCTTTGTTTCACCCCAGATCTTTGCATGTTCTGCTCTGGTAAAGTCAGGCCCTCCCCCCACCTTCGGTCTCCGCAGCTTGCAGGAGGCGCCCCAACGTGAACTGCCCACAGTGCACCACTCAGACCACCGGAAGTGCGTGCACAGCCTTACCGAGACCTGTGGCTGCCACTCCTGTTCTCAAGGCTGATGTCCATTCTGGTCCTCTTCGTGCTATCTTAGGTAGCAAAGTGGTTAGAGCAGCAGCAGACCGCTTTTGTGCACCTGCTCTGTCCCAGCCTGGGGCTTAATGTACGAAATGACGTGGATGGTGCCACCTAGTTCGTACCCCAAGTCAGTGAGAGAGTCGTCCTCACCTTCTCAACTGGAGAGTCGCCTCTTCAAGGCACACGGCTGTGAGCGTGCGAGCCAGGGCTCGGGGCTGGGCAGGCCTAACCGCTGTACTGCCCCCCACTGCCCTGTGTTCCGGGTTCCTCTGCACCACTGAAGTTACGCTACACGGGACGGAATCCAAAGCCCCCCTGAAATCAAAGCGTCTGTCTTCTGTCTCAGCCTCTCAGGCCCTTCTTGCTGTGTACGTTCCAGAAAATCAGCTCAACTTGATGGGACTTGTAGGTGGAGGCAGGATGATCATTTTGAGAGAGTCTGTGGTCTGCACTGGCTGCGCTGTTGTTTACTCCCACACATTTTGGGCAGAGTATGCGAGAGAGAGTGAGAGTGTATGTGTTTACCCTTTCCAAATTGTTCGTTTGGGTTTTCTGATCTTTTATTGTATGAGCATAACAAAAGTTTTCTGCTCTTTTGCCTTTCATCCGATGGTGAGGTCAAGGTGGGGTTTGGGTGTTGTTTATCAGGAGACTGCTGTCTGCTCCTATTTTCACCTGTGAAGGCTGTGGTTCTCCCAGCACCGTGCTCAGAGACTCTGGGAAAGTGTCAGGGGGAGCCCCTCAGATGGGAAAATCTGCTGCTGTTCTGTCTATCCAACTGTAGCAAAGAGGATCCCTGTCCCTCCTCCCGTTCTCTGGGAAAGACCACCCCCTGCACACCAGGGTCATTCCCTGGGAGCCATGTGCTTACTCAGAGCACGCCGAGCTCTCCTTTCCAACCGTGTCTGTGCTGTTGTCATTCCCCACCTGCTTGTGTTGACTCTCCCGTGCGGGTCTGTTTCCCCCACCCGTGTGAGGTCATAAAGGTAGAGACAGTGTCTTCTATTTCATTCTGTGCCGTATCCCCAACACCTCGCATTTTGCCGGGTGCCTAGTGGGCTTCTGAAAATGAATGAGAGAGTGATAGAAAATTCTCCAACCCGAGGCTACCGCCCCCCAGATACAGAACAGCTCAGAAGTCCCCCGTTAGAGGGCCAAGTTCACTGGGTATTTCCCAGGATCGCAGACGGTCCTGGGAGTCTCTTACTGACCAACCTGGATGGTCCTGAATCAGCAACCCTGAGAATCAAAACCTGACCAACCACAGCCTGCAGCAGAGTGCCCAAGGCAAGGAGACGCATCCTTGAAAAGTGGCCACTGGTGCGTTTTCTCTGCAATTTACAAGCCGCCATCTTGGGGAGGAAGTACCTGCCCCGAATCTAACAGTTAAAACAATGACAATAATATCTTGCCTTTTTTATTTTTCCTTTTTACAAGAATGTGGGCTTAGTCAACAGTAAGAAAAAAATAAATGGACATAAGATGAGCATTGCACTATTTACATTCCTTCAATTCCTATTTTGATCTTTATCAGCATCATCTGAATATTTTTATATAGTCATGGTTTGCCTCTGTATTCGGCTTTATGTTATTTTTACAGTTAGAATTGCTGCCTGTGCATATTTCCATGTGCTGACAGTTGCCATACTCTTTCTTTTTTTGCTATTCTGAAACATGATTCTTTAAGTCTTGGATATCTCTGTAATTTTGGACATAGAGCCACTTTGATATTTTTTATAGTTGGGTAATGTCCGTGGGTGAATGGACAGTGATGTTCAACCAGTCTCTGATTAGTGGCATTAGGTTTTGCAATTTAAAAGAAACCCCATACAGGGGCACCCGGATAGCTCAGTTGATTAGGCATCTGCCTTCCGCTCAGGTCATGATCCCAGGGTCCTGCTCAGCAGGGAGTCTGCTTCTCCCTCTCCCTCTGCCCCACCCCCTTGCTCGTGGTCTCTCCCTCTCTCTCCCAAATAAATCTTTAAAAAAAAAAAAAACCCTACAACATTACAATAAACATCCTCAAATAAAACTTTGTTTACATGCTGGAGTTTATCTCTGGGATAAATTTCTGGCAGCAGAAATACTGGGTTAAAGGTGATGAACACTTGAAAAAAAATGAACATTTAAATTATCCTCCAAAATCTCTTCCCAGATGTCCATGCCAACTGACACACTCTCTAGTAATCCATTTATTTTTAAAGGTGATGCCGTTATTCATGTTGATGTGTGATTTTTTTTTCAACTTTTCCCATTATCGAGCCTTTGAGCCATTCCCCACGGTTTAGGCTGTCATTTTTAATCTTTATTAGTTATAGGATTAACTTCTTTAAGTTCCTTGATGTTTGAGTTTTGTACTCTTGGCAACTTAAGAGTTTGGTCAAAACAGGCAATATGCATCACAGTTGTTTTCCATGCGAGGCAGACAAGGCCAGTGGGTTAGCTCTCTTGGTCAGAATTACAGAATTACACGATTAATGGCAGGGCTTGCTGCCTGCCCCTGCAGAGCTCTCTTCTGTGTGCTTTCCCCTGGGGAAGGTCTGGCCCCGGCCCCTCTGGCTCTCACTCAGTGGAAGGCTACCAGTTGTGGCTAGCTATATTTAGACCTGCGAACTGTGGCAGGACAGGGTAGTGCTGCTGACGGGTCCCGGCAGGGCCCGGCACTGGGGTGGTGATCCTGCAGGCTGATGCAGACGACCCCCCTGGCTGTGTCCTTCCCATGTTCTTCTGGCTTTCCAGAGCTGTGGTTTTGCAGGCCTTCGGGCTGGAGGCTGGGCGGTCTGTGGTGTGGGTCTGACCCAGAACTGCCTCCTTCACCCGGGGTTTGAATTGGGTCCCCTCGCTGGGTGACACAGTCTCCAACTAGTGGAGTCACAAGTTTCTAGGAAATGCAAATTAAGGGGCAAAAAAAGAAATGCAGAAGGATTTCCAAAAGGAGAAGCATTAGGATGAGCTGTCTTCTGAAGAAAGGGTCTTTGGGGCATAAGAAACTGAGCAGTGTTAGGAGACTCACATTTCTCTGCCCAGACAGGCACTGGCAAGGTAGCCTACACAGAAATGATTTTAGGGGCGCTTGGGTGGCTCAGTTGGTTAAGCGTCTGCCTTTGGATCAGGTCACGATCCCGGGGTCCTGGCATTGAGCCCTGTATTTGGGCTCCCTGCTCAGTGGTGAGTCTGCGTCTCCCTCTTCCTCTCCCCTTCCCACTGCTTGTGCTCTCTCTCTCATGAATAAATAAAATTGCCAGAAATATTTTACAATTTAAATGAAATGCTAGAAAACCCAGAGAAATCTGCTTGGTGGGAATATGGGGCAGATCCTCGAGGTACGGGTGCCTTTCTACCTAAGACTTTTTTTCCTGAAGCTATCCTGCACCTGTCTTCCCCACCCCCACCCTCAAGTTAGAAAACTCACAGTCAGCAGCTTGGCATTTCTGTTTTTTGGAAATTTGTCAACTCTGTAATGGACTCTTTCAATCGAGTCAAAATGTTGTATGCTTTTACTGGAACTCAGGCTAATGACAGTCTCTTGGGGGACACTGTTTCTTTCTAGGAGCCATTTCCCGTTGCAGCATCACATGAAACCTTTGTCTTCCATCCTCCCTCTGCAGGTTCTGACGAGGAGTACATTTATATGAACAAAGTGACCGTCCACAAGCAGCAGAATGCGGAGTCCCAAGACAAAGGTAGAGGCTAGCACTGCTGATCTTGGCCAGCGTCTGGGAGGTGGAGGCATGAGCTTTGGTCCCATTCCCTGCCCCCCTTCCTCCCAGCCAGCACCAGACAGCCCAGTGGAGTTATTTGTGGCACTCGCATTTTGGTTGATGGTATTTCGGGTTGATGTATTTTAGGACATTCCATCAAGCCACCTCCTTGCCTCTTAAAGGTCTCGTGTCCCCTTCATGGATAAGGAATCTGGCCCTAAGTCTGAGTTTTTCCCAGCATCATCCCAGGAGTAGGAAGTTACAGTCAGATGTTCTAGGAAGGCAGCCGCTGTATGGTGCTGATTCCATGCCTCAGCTTTATATCTTTTGGTAGAAGTCTGGATTTTTTGGTTGTGGGGGGTGGGGGCGGTAATAGAGGGTGAAAATGCTAATGTCAGCTCCTGACTTAGTAGAAATTTTGCTCAAAGGTGCTCTCTTGGCAGAACATTGTATCTTATGTCGGAAGGACATACTGTGTCTTCCATGATGTCTTCCTCTTCTGCTCTGTTCTGCTCTCCTTTTCTCTGAAGGTCTCTGAAAACCTTCAGGAGGTCTGGCAGGACCTCAAGGAGGCCCAGAGGTTTGCAGAGCTGCTGCGCTGCCGAGGAGAGGGGATTAGAAGCCCCATCTCCTAACTCTGCAGCCTGTGACTGAAATGCAGAGGCTTAGCAAGAGGTGGGGATGCAGCGCTCTGAGTCGCTCAGTCCTGTCCAAGGCTTGGCTTCAGGATGCCAGCCACCAAAGCCCGGAGGTCAGATCTGTCTGAGTCTGTCTGTCCTGGGGCTGGCTGGGCCACTGGCTAAAATAGGCAGGTACACCGAAGGCTGGTGGCCCAGTTCTCCAGTGTGGCTTTGGCACCTTCTGTTCCATGGCCACGCCTGGGGCTCAGCAGAAATGCCTGACACACCAGCTGCCGCTGTGCCCAGGGTCGTTTCCCATCTGGGGAAACTGGGATGAAACGAGCCGTAATCACCAGGTCGGGGCTGGGCGCTGCTCGATACAGTGACTGCGGCTGGGCCATTTTTGGCTCAGGGCAAGGGGAAGAAGAGGGCACGGAGCCTGCCAGAAACCCCAGACTAGTTCCTTCTGAGGAATCTGCCCCTGGCTGAGGCACCACTTACACCCTATTCTTGGCCGAGAAACCACATTGGTCCCTGGGACCGCCCGCCTGCGTAATTAACACCGGCTCAAATAGATCTCATGGTCCACGTGACCAGACATTCCGGGATAATGGGCACCCCTCACCGAAGCCTTCTCCTCTTCGCTGCCCACAGCACCCGAGGAGCAGAACCCGCTGATCAACGGGGAGCCTAGCCAGCACTCTTCGGCCCCTCAGAAGAGTCTTCCAGACCTCCCGCCACCCAAGATTGTAAGTGTTCGCCTGAGACCCCTGATTTCCTGACTGGGGCCCCTGTGAACTTCCAGTTGTTTTCACAGGCGTCAGTCCCCCAGGTGGCTGGCCTTTTCTGAGCACCTACTGTGTGCACCTTCTGTGTGCACACCTAGTGTGTGCAGGCCATGGGGCAAGGCGCTGGGAGAGATGGAACAAAAGGATGCCTGCCTGCAGGTGGCATCATTTGCTCAGGGCCACAGTACTCAGGACACTAAGGCTCATGGGAGTGGGAGATGCAGGGAGCTGGTTGCCTTCATCAAATGCCACCATGTGTTTGAGGCTCGACCAGGCTCCCTGCAGCACCATGTGAGGGGGCCATGTCTAGCCGTGATCACCAGCTCAGGCCACAGCGAACTTCTAGGAATATAAATCATATCACGTTGCGCTTCCTGCTTCAAACTGGCCAAAGGCTTTCACTGAACTTAGGGAAAACAAATCCGTGTTCCTTAAACCAGCCCCACAGCCTACACAGTCTACACCACCTGGCCCAGCTGCATCTCCGGCCTCAGTGGACCTGTTCTTCACTGGCCTCCTGTCCCTGGATTGGAGCACATGGTCAGTGTTGCCCCCAGGGACTTGGTCCTTTGTGGACCCTGGCTCTCCAGTGGCTGCTACCTTCTCACCTTTCAGGCCTTCACAGACAGGCTTTCCTTGGCCTGATGCATGAGGCAGCCCACCTCCGTCCCTCCCTACCATCTGCCCCATGGCTAATGACCCCTCCGTGGCACTCACCACTGTCAAAGCAGTCTTTGTGTTGTTTGCCTCCCACACCAGACGTAAGCTTCCCAGGACAGGGAGAGTCTCTCATTCTCTCATTTACTGCTTCGTGGCCTGTGTCTGCACATGGCAGGCCATGCACATGTATTTGTTCATGGATGGTTAGGTGGACAGAATGAATTATGGAACCCTACAGACCTGGGTTCAGACCCCAGTACCGCCAGGTACTAGCTCTTTGACCTTAAGCAAGTCATTTAAGGTCTCTGGCCCTTCGTTTCCTGGTGTTCCAAAGAATATGAATCTCTGTCTCCTAAGATCATCTTACTTGATGGGCTAAGGCCATGCATAGCATACTAGGTTAGCATTCGGGGAGGCGGGCAGCAGTGCTTATATTTAATGGGGGAGGAAACCAAGAATCTGCAGGTTTGTAGCATCTGAATGTTGTACACACAGAAAGTGACAGAACCAGAGTTTGCACCCAAACTTCTTTCCTGTCTAGAATCTGGTCAGGGAGGTTTCCTGAGAGGTATGAGGTGAGAAATGGGAAGAATTTCTATAAGTAGCAGGGTCCTGGGGTCAGGAAGTGGAAAGGGTTTCTTTCCCCGGGCAGCAGAGCCCTGGGTTCAGGGCCAGCAGGAAGCTGTGCGACTCCGTGGCCACTGAGCTCCTACCACACCATCCAGGGGCAGATCTGTGGGTTCAGGTCCCTGCCAAGGGCGTCCCGACCCCAGCCTGCCCCTCTCCCTCCATGCCTCCCCGGAGGTGCCTGGGCTCCTCAGGCTGCTCTCACAGCTGGTCGGCAGTTCTGGAAAGCCTGGGACAGTATCCCACGGCACGAAGCCCTCCCTCTGGGGGACAGCTCGCAGAGACTTCATCGCAGGCAGGATGAGACCTGGTGGCCTGAGCCTGAGGCCCTGGTGTCCCCAGGATGCTGACAAAGGGGGTCTCCAGGCCTCGGTCTCCAGGCCCTTCTGCGGCCCGCCTGCCGGAAGCACTTCTTCGCAGCAGAGTGAAGGCGTCCGTTTTGTTCTCCCAGCTGCAGTCTCCCCTCACTTCCAGCCCCAGGACTGGGGAGAGGGGGTGCGGCCCCTCCAGGCCAGACCCGTAGCCCCCACGCTAACCAGTGGGCGATGCTCTGGTTTTTCTGGTGTGTTTCGGGAGCTGCTGGCTGGGTGGGGGGCGTTGAGGCGGCTGCCCTGAGCTGGAACTTTCCTTTCCAGAACTCAGTATTGGATTCTGATCAGGGCCTTCAGCTCTTGGGCAGGAGAAGGGCCGCTGCCTGGGGCAGCAGCTTCTGGGCCAACAGCTGAGGCGGGAGGCTCCCACCAGGCCAGGGCCAGGGTCACGGGCACCAGGTCCCGGGTGGTGCTGACTTGCCCTGGAAATCTGCACTTTGCAGGCATCCTGGGGGGTAGGAGGCCCAGGGCCCGGGACCAGGTCCTAGTGAGAATCTGGCCACCCCAGTCCCAGGGGCTGCTGGGACTCTGACGCTGGCCTTTCCAGCTCCTGCGTGGCCCCTGCCGCGTGGACACCACAGCCCCGAGGGCCCTGTGATAGGAGCCGCGGGGCCTCTGGACGAGACCAGGGCAGGTGGCCTTCCCCGGCGCACACTTCTTGTGTCGGCCGTGACTGGGGGCCGCCCAGAGAGGCCCGCGTTGACCTCTGAGAGAACCCCAGTGCTGGAGTTGGGAGATGTGTCACCACCCAAAGATAACACCGCCCCGGAGGGGCCTTCCGTGAGGCGGTGTCCCTGTGGACGCACTGCAGGCCCCGGGGAGGGACACAGCCAGGTGGGCTGACGTTACCCTCGTCCGTCCTTGTGGGGTTTCTCTGTGGAGAAGGACAGGGGCTGCTGACCTTTCGGGGTCCCTCCTCGTCCTGTTTGGGGTCCCCCCGCCCCCACCGTAGGGGACTCCCAGGGGCCGAGTGAGGAAGGCGCTGAAAAAGCGAGTTCTTGCCCTCCTGCGCGCACACGCCTGCCCGCCCTCCGGCCTCCTCTGTCCAGTCTGGCGGCCACAACCTTAGCCCTTTAGCCCAAGCCCCCTGAGGAGTGGCCTCCTGCGAGTGGGGGACAGCTGTGTCTTCTGGCTCTTTGGGAGGAGGAGAACTGGAGCGGGAGGGAGGGAGGAGTGTGGCCTGTGAGGTTGGAGCAACCCTGTAACCCCTCTGCAACCGCACCCCTTCCCACCCTGACCCCAGAGCCTCAGGGTGCCCTGAAGCTTGTCCACCTGAGGCCGGGCCCCAGGCTTGCTGATGCCCGAGACAGAAGCTGGCTGTCCGCCCGGGGTCCTCCGAGCTGGTGGGGGCCAGGAGTGTGGCGTCCGTGGCAGGCTTAGGAGGCCCTGATTCCCTCTCTGGTGGCTTGGGTCCCCTTCTGTCCCCTGCCGGGTCAGTGGGGTGGCCGACAGTGGGAGAGGCGACCAGGGGTCTGGGGCAACCTCGTGGGCGTGAGCGGTGACTCAGGCAGCTGTGTGCACAGCCAGGTGCTGCGGTCAGTGTAGGAGAACCAGATGTTTGCTGGCATCGTTTCTGCTCCTGGCCAGCCTGGCCATCTCCACCCCAGCTCCCCTTTGCGGCCCGAACATGCGCTGGCGCTGGGCTTAAGGGAGCTGCTCTAGCGGGGAGGCAGCTTCCTCCACCAGAGGCCGTTGCTGTGGTCAGTCTGGGAGGCTAGGGCTGGCCGGATCTGCTGTCCCTGTCCCGGGAACATTCCACACTCTGGGGCAGGTTGCTCCTAACTGCAGAGACGCCTCAGGTCAGCCGGGCTACCGCTCTCGTTGAGCTCTCATGTCTAATCTAAACCAGAATTTGCAAACCGTAGCCCCCTGGCCAAATCCACAGTCACTGCTTTTGTAAATAAAGTTTTATTGGAACAGAGCCATACTTCTCAGTTATGTATTATCTATAGATGTTTTTGCTCTGCATTCACGGAGTTGAAGAGCTGAGATCAGAGACTCCAAATAGCCTGCAGATCCCTTAAGTATGTGTTGTTGGCCCTTTGCAGATAAAGTTTGCAGACCTCTGGCAAATCCTGCTGAGCAGGGCGGCTTTCTTCCTGGTCCCTTCCTGTGGGTTCTCAGAACCTTCTTTCTGGTTGTGAAGTCACATCTCTTCCACCTCTTCATTTACTGTCTCCAACCTGGATCATCACAGTGATGATGACAATTAAAGTAATGCTCCTTAGTCTTAACCCTGGGAAATTAGCATCTCTCGCTCCTTTGACTTTAGAGAACAGGCCATTACACTTGTGTGATTATGTGACTGTCTTCTGAATTTGGGGGGAATCGTTTGACCCTTTAATTTGACTCAAGCACTTAGGTTTTGTCCCAGTGGCCTTGGGGGTAGGGACTGTCTTCTTTAATGAGGCTGAGCTTGGGCTTCAGCATGGGCAACACCAAATGTCTCCTCTGTTTCCTCAGGAGACAGCTGTTCTTCCTCTACCAAATATGTATACAGGCAACCTTTCTCCCTTCACTGATACTGTTATACTTTTTAGATTAGTAAAAATTCATATGTATTGAATAATAGAGCTGGGCAGAGTTTAATCCTTACGGTGACCCCATGGGACAGGTATTTCCCCATTTTGCAGTGGAGGAACTGAGGCTCAGAGAAGTCAAGTAGATTGCCCCGGGTCACACAGCTTGGCAGGAATTCCAGCCCTAGTCCTGGAGATGGGATTCCGACCACGGCCCTATCCTGCCTCTTCATTTATAGGTGTTTTTACAGCGTCAGGCTTAGGAGACTCTCACAGAAAACACTCCCTCGTGCTCTAACCCCCAGATAGGAGAGTAGGACCACTGTGGTGAGAAGGACCCACGAGGAACGCCTGAAGAAAGATTCATTCCCCCATTGTCCTGTTTTGATAGCAGGAATCCGGGCTGGACCTGGAGCTTGGGTGCTCGGAGCTTCTCTCTAGATGGGACCCACCGCCTCACCCAGAGAAGGGGCCCAGCACCACCTGATGGGGGTGGGGCTTCTTAGAGGCCAGAGCTGGAGGCTGGGCCAGCTTAGGAAACTAAGCTCAGGGACCTATCCTCTGGGGCTCTGCTGCTTCCCGGGGGAGCAGGTGCTCTCCCCTCGGACCCCAGGAAGCCGGCTCTCGGCAGACCACAGCTGGGTCTCGGGCAGCCCTTTCTCAGATGCGGTCAAGGGAGTGGCCGAGATGAGCAGAGACAGCTCACCAGGCTTGTGGCAGCAAAGCTGCAAGGTCATTCCCTGGCAGCTCCTGACGGCGCCCACTGTGTGCAGCGTGCACGGCCTGCCCCGGGGAAGGAGCCTTGACCTGGGCGCCGCTCACAGCCGTGTCTGCCGGCCCCGGGAGGCAGCTCATCTGCTCGGGAAAAGAGCGCATGACTCTGCTCCTTCTTGTGTGCGGGGTGTTGCACCCGTGGGGGCCGAGAGCTGCTCGGAGCCTGCCTCGGGGCCTTGTGTCTGCTCTCTCGATGTGAGGCCAGATGAACTGAGAAGGCTCCTGTGTTGGGCCCAGACTGTGGCCTGGCCTCGCTGACCCTCTGCCGGTAAACCTGTCTCTGCCTGTCGGACGGTGACCGGTGATCAGGCGACCTGGCCCCTGCAGCCCGCCTCCCCTGCCCCCGGTCGTGGATGGCCCCCAGACCATGACAACAGCCTCCTCGTGCTCAATACGGTCCAGGGGCTATGGAAACCTTGTCACAACCCTGGTTTTATTCTTGTCTTGCAGGCAGGGAAAGAGAGAGAGAGAGGCCGTCATATCCCCCACAGTTAAATATTTGGAGGCCTAAAGCCCTGATCGAAAGCAAGTTCTATTCACTGCAGAGTCCATATGAATAGACTCTAGACGCCAGGCCACACAGGACTTGGCTCTGGGACGCTGGTTTTGGTGAAGCAGCCGCAGGAGCCTTGTTCTGCCCTGGAGGAGGCTGGGAGTGGACACTCTTGTGCTCCCTGCTGAGCACTGTCCCACAGGGACCCCAGCCCAGGCTGACTGCCCGCCCAGCGTCTCCTGGGCCGAGACCAGGGCAGCTACCTCTGTCATAGATCCCTCAAAGAAACTCATTTTCAGAGGCTGGGGTTTCTAGATCCTCCCTTTCTCCTGCCAGCAGGGCAGGGAATCCTCCAAGGCTCAGAGGTCCTTCTGAGCCCAGGGCCCTGTGGGGTCTTTCCATTGGCTGCCTTCCTTCCATCTTCTCCCCGCCCCCCACCACTTTCTACTGCTTTCACTTGAAGCCCCTCAAATGCCCAGCGCAAGGACTTTCAAAAACCAGAAGTAGGAATGCACTTCAGACCGCGCCATTTCTGCTCTCTCGTTATGAATATTCCCTTAGCCCTCCTCCGGGCTTGTGTGATCCAGGGAGACGTCAGTGACTCGTGGGGCTGGATCCTTACACCTTCATGACCTGTGTACAGTAATACTCAGGCAACCATCTACTTCTCCTGTTCTCCCCTGCTATTACTCCTAAGATGAGTTTCATAGTCTGATGGAGGAATGGAGGATTTCATGCTCTGTGCTTCTACATACCTGCATATATTCTTTTTTTCTTCTCAAACTGTGCTCACTCATCCCTAGACCAGGTAAGAAGCTCGGGGTCATCTTCGAGACTCAGCTCAAAGATGGTGTCCTCTAGACGGTCAGTGTTCCCCACACCCTGCGGGTTCCCGCAGAACTTTGACCGTATCTATTAGAACGTGACTCACGATGCACTTGACTGGGGGCCTTGAACACCCACTACCTAGTTGACTGTTCCCCAAGATTGACCTCTGAACATCTGGATGTGTCCCTCACAGCTGGGGTGCAAGAGCCATCCAGTATTTGCTGACCAAACGACTGAACTTCTGTGGTAAAAACAGGATTTAGAATGCTGGTCATCTCCCTCCATGTGCATTTCATTAGCCCTTGTCATTTTAGGAAGTGTATGCTATTTAGAAGCCATAACAGCTTGACACTTTCTGGACCTTTGTGTGCATTCCACATCATGGACCCAGTGCTATTTGGGGGGGGGGGGGGGG
>LNAC01000001.1:15559750-15621419 GCA_002007465.1 Ailurus styani
CCCGCCCCCCAGCTGCTGGAGCAGGTCGCTGCAGGAGGAATGGCCTCGGCCACCAGCGATCCGTAGACTTCCCACAAGAGGCCAGTTGCCTGGCCGCTTGTCCCGCTTTCTCAGCACTGTCCCCGCACTGCCCTCAAGGGCCAGGCCCCTCTCCCCGAGGGAAACTTCAGTCAGCGCCTGACAGCCTGTGCAGAAGGGAGGGCAGGTCCTGCGCGAGGTCAGCTGCTCGGCCGTGAGGACTCGTGCCGGGGTCACGGCAGCTCCTGGAACAAATAACCCCCCTTTCAGGGCGTGGTGACACGACACGACTCTTTCTCACGCACAGTTCAGTGGGGGTGTTACTGGGCAGCGGGGGGCTTAGGCTGCTCGCAGTGCAGGCTCGGCCACCCTCGAAGGCCACGGAATCCTCTGCAGAGAGTGAGTGGAGAACCCCTGTGTGCTGCTTCAAAGTCCCAGCCTGAAGTGACTTTACCCACATTGCACTGGCGATTGGAGTAGATTCATGGTCATCTCTGGAGGGGAAGGGGCTGAGAAAGGAACCGCGGGGGGCGGTCCCGAGAAGCCCACGCCTGCGGTGGGAAAGTCCTCGTTTCTCGTGGACCGACAGCCATGTGGCCACATCTGGGTCCCACTGTGTCTCTGCGCTTGGGCTTGTCCCTCTCTTCACCTTGTCTCTCTCTATCTCGCCTTTCTCTGTGCTTCTGGATCTCACACAGGTCACTCTGGCGGATTCTCCCCCACCGGAGTCCCCAGATGGGTGCAGGTGCCCGAAGGAGTCATTTACGCCACAATCACCTTGGGTACTGTTTGTCCCTGGAGCTGGAATGCCGGCGACTCCGTGCCTGCTGCCTGGCTCTCGGAGATGGGATGCATGCCCCGAGGGTGGCCTCTGACCTGTCCCCGGCCTTGTGCATGGGTCCTGCATGAGCACACCTGTATCTCCCTTCCAGAAGGGCCTTCCACAGACCCCTGCCAGCAGCATCCGAAGGCACAGGTGCAGGACCAGAGGGCTGTGTGGTGGCTCCGCCCTCTGTTCCCAAAGACCCGCCAGCAGCACACGGGGGGTGGGGGTGGGGTGGGGGATTGATGGTGGTGTTTCATCCAGGTGTGCAGAAAGGGAGTGGAATTACCTGAGCCTCCTGCCTTTCACTCCTCTTCATCCTGTGGCCCCTGGAAGCCATGCATCTGTCCTGCTTTCACGGCCCTGCTATGATGGCTCTTAGAGATAAATAATCAAATGACAATATATTTGCCCAGGTTTCCCCGAAGCTACTCCAGGTGGCTTGAGGTTACTGTGATTTGCCGTTTCTTCTCTGCTTCCCCACAGCCCCCTGGAGGCGGATGGGCAGGTGTTCGAATTCTCCACGCAAGCCTGGGCCAACCCCGCAAGCACTGACAGTGGGGGGCTTTGGCCAACTTCCTCCTGCTAAACTTTGTGACCTCCCTCTGTTAATTTTCTGTTACCGGGGGAGGCCTCCCGATGACATTGCCTCGTTCCTCTTATTTCCCTTATTGTATAGATTATACTGTACTGACAAGGAGGACTTTTGTCTTTTAATAAAATCTCCCCACTCCCAGCACCGGATCGGATCAGCTTGACCTGAGTTCATCCTGCTGCCTCTCGGCACAGATCCATCCACACAGGGAATTTTAATTGTGCCTCCTGTCACTCACCATCCTCTTTACTGAGCTCAGACCAGTGGTCAGAGCTCCCGGTGGTCATGGTGGCACAGCCTGCCCTGAAGTCCGTGCTTCCTGCTGTCCGGCCGCTGACTGTAAAGGGCCCTGGAATGAATATCTTTTTTTTTTTTTTAATTTTATTTATTTACTTGACACAGTGAGAGAGAGAGAGAGATTACAGGTAGGCAGAGAGTCAGGCAGAGAGAGAGGAGGAAGCAGGCTCCCTGCTGAGCAGAGTCTGATGTGGGCCTCGATCCCAGGACCCTGAGATCATGACCTGAGCTGAAGGCAGAGGCTTTAACCCACTGGGCCACCCAGGTGCCCCTGGAATGAATATCTTGACGCATGTAACCTCCCCCATCCCCCCACCCCCATTTTCCTAGGATCGACTCCCAGGCCTGGGGTAACTGGGGTCAAAGGGTAGGGGTGTGTTTACGGCTGCCGGAGTGTTTTCTGAGAGGCTTGCGTGCGTCTCTGTTACTATCAGCAACGGGAGAGTTGGGGTCCCCCAACGGCTATGCCGCTCCTCCCCAACTTGGCTCATTTCATGGGTGTGAGATTAGGAGCTTGTGTAACTTTTTTGTCAAGCCATGAAGGGGAGCGGTACCACACTGCCATTAAAGGAAGTGGATATTAAAATATTGGACGTGTTATCGTTAGAAACAGTAAAACACAGCCTCATTGGCCCTGGAGCTAGAATGACCATGGTAGTGGCCTCCTTCTGGTTTTCTGTATTCTGAGTCAAATGTGGTCTGTCTTCCTAGTGCAGAGAGAAGGGGCTTCTGCAGAAGGGAGGCTGAGGGCCCATGGGCTGACTTTTTTCTGAAGGGGATCAGAGGGGACGACAGAGAAGACGAGTTCACCCTGATTCAAGGGGACAGAACGGGTCTGTGGAAGTCACAGCGAAGCAGATGGTGGCCTGACTTTCTGTCAGAGCTACCCAGTCATAGAAGGAAGTAGCCAGTGATCAGGAGGTAGTGAGCTCTCCATCCAGAGGGAATTCAAGCAGAGGCTGGAGCAGCAGCAAGGTTCCCACAGACGGGATTCCTCTGTTGAGCCAGGGGTTGGACCAGGGATCTCAAGGTTCTCTTTTCTCCATGTCTTGCTTTTTTGGGGTTTTAGTGACTGACTTTTTCTTCACCTCATTTTGGTTGCTCTCGAATAGCAGAATGAGGCCTGGAGAATAGAGGAACTCTCGCAGGGTGCGGTGGAGGGGTGGGAGGGAACAGAAACTGAGGCAGGTGCACAGAACTGAGCCCAGGTCCTGCTTGGTGAGTGAGCTCTGAGATGCTCTTGAACAGAACAAATGCATGGGGTTGGCCGGTTGGCAGAGGCGGAGGAAGGGTCGGTGGTGGAAACCACGAAAAGAGGCTGTGCTGGGAGGTGGAGGGGGGGAGGGGGGGGCGAGCGGAGTCTGGGGAGGCTGGCAGTGGGTTGGGAAGAGGCCTGTGACCGGGGGGACGGCCGCCTTCACCCCAGAGCTATTTCCTGTTGGAGGCCTACCTCACGCCCAGCTCGGGCTCAGACGGTGGCCCCTTACACTGCCCAGGTGCCAGCCTCCCCCCACTGCTCAAACCCTCAGGCGACGACACAGAGGCCCCTGGGCGGGACTGGCCTTGTCAGGTGTGGACAGTCCCCTGTGCGCAACACCTTGTCCGAATTGCCGTGGAGCCTGGGATGACAGATTTGAGGAGGAAAGGGAAACGCTCCTGGTTTGGGTGATTTGTGTCTGTGGCCAGAAGGGGCATCCAAGAAGGTTCACGGAGGGGGCTTGAGGGCGGGTCTGCCCGGGTCTGTGGCTGGTGGCTGTCAGGCTGGTTCAAGGGCACAGAGAGGCGGAGGGGTTGTGGCCTGGAGGCCCCTGGCTGCCCCTGCCTCCTGCCCTCCCCACTGGACCAAGGTCCCCTGCCCGGCGGGGCCCTGACCGGGTTCTTCCTTGCAGAGGACGGAGAGGCGGTGAGCAGCTCCTACGAGTCCTACGATGAGGAGGAAAACAGCAAGAGCAAGTCGGCCCCCTACCAGTGGCCCTCGCCCGAGGCCAGCATCGAGCTGATGCGCGACGCCCGCATCTGTGCCTTCCTGTGGCGTAAGAAGTGGCTGGGGCAGTGGGCCAAGCAGCTCTGCGTCATCAAGGACACCAGGCTCCTGGTCAGTTGGGCTCCTGTTGTGTTCCCGCCTTCTCTCTCCGGGGGGAGTTGGGGAGATGGACCCTGATACCCGGTGGTTGGAGCCTTTTCTATCCGGAGGCTTTCTTCCCTCCCTAACCTGAAATCCTGTGCCAAACATCCTGCGCCTGGATGACTGTGCTGCTTCTTAACTCAGAAAGTCTCACGGTTTTCAGAGGTCTCTGCACCACCCCTGGCCCCCAGTTCTGTCGCATAGACGCGGTGTCCGGGGATCTCGTTCCCTGGTCTGAGGGCTCATTCTTCCTCACCTGCGGACCCCTGGCTGTTTGGGGCGGAGCCTGCTGCCCGATCAGGACTCCTCCAGCCCTGGTTCTGGCCGCTGCATTCACCTGTTACAACGTTAGAATCAGAGGCGTTGTCTCAGAAGTCACGGTATTTTGAGTCACTGAGTATTTTGAGTCACTGATTATAAGTCAAAACCCATAAAGGAATCGGAAGATATTGCTCTGACCACAGCCCTGTTTCCTGTTTTTCTAAATTACAATTCAGTTTTATGTCCTCACTTGAAGTGCCTTGGAGTCATTACGAGCACACTTTCTTCCCGGGTCACATTACACTGTGCTCGGCGCAGACGTTCTTTCTGGGAATCCTGTTCCGCAGCCCTAGGACGGCCCCTTTAGACCCGTGACAGACAGGGGCAGCGCATTTTGGAGGGGAAGCAAGTCCTTTTCTTTTTTCGCTTCCCATCATCTTCCTGAGATGAGCTTGGGGTTCGTGCCCGACGCACCCCTTCCTGGGGGTGGTAAGCGAGAAAGGCGGACAGGTGGGGAAGCGGGAAGAGTGAGTCCAGCCCGCGGGTATGAGAGCGGGCTGCAGAAGGTGACTTCCTGGGCGAGGCTGGCAAGAAGGAGGCATGAGGGACAGGGGACGATCCGCCTGGTCACTCGGACGCTGAGGACAAGAGTTGCAGATGTCTGAGACCACGGTTCCGCACCTCTGGTTTGGCCGGGGAGAGCCCAGTGCTCGGGGGGTCCTGCTGTGACACTGGCCCCCCTCTGCAGGACCTGGCCAGGCCTGGCACCCCTGGCAGAGCGGCACAGCCTCTCTCTTCCCTCCTAGTGCTACAAATCGTCCAAGGACCACAGCCCGCAGCTGGACGTGAACTTACTGGGCAGCAGCGTCATCCACAAGGAGAAGCAAGTGCGGAAGAAGGAGCACAAGCTGAAGATCATGCCCATGAACGCCGATGTGATCGTGCTAGGCCTGCAGAGCAGGGACCAAGCGGAGCAGTGGCTCAGGGTGAGAGTGGCCCCGGGCTGCGGGGGACATAGGCCTGCGCCCCTGCGGGGCTCACGGGCACTCCTCAGTTCTGGTGCCCTGGCTTTTTCTAAAAGGGATGACCCTTGTCGAGGGTAAAGGATCTCCAGTCCTTCGAATTCTCAAGGCTCCTGTGTTCTCAGGGGTGGCAGTCAGTCCTCACGAAAGGACCACAGTCCTCTGCTGCTCTGCCCGGACTTGGGCTGTCACTGAGACTCATTCGCCCTTTGGTGGCCGGAGAGGCATCGCCAGCCTCCTTATGGAAGATTACTAGGCGGCAGGGTCACTAGTAAAGCACTTGCGGGCTGTGCACTTGTCGCAAACGGAACTCATCTGACCACACCGGGGGTAGCCTCCCAATGTCGATATCACCCTTTTACAGGGGTGCTGATTAGAGCTCAGAGGAAGGAGGTGACCAATCAAGGTTACCTCGCAAGAGAGTGGCAGCCTCAGGTTTCAAACCCACGACTGTTGGGCCGCAGTCCTGTGTGTCCCACTGTCCCACGTGCAGACGGTCAGGTTGGCCCGCAGGTGCACGGTACGGCCCCAGTGATGAGGAAGCCTGGCGTGCCCCGTGTTAAAGAGAAGCTTGGCCGTTCCGGAAGGTATGAGGTTGGCACCAAGAAGGGCCCCTGGTTGCAGAGGGATCTCTAAAGCCAGCAGGACCCCTGGCGAAGGCAGACAGAGCCAGAGAGTTCCCTTCCTTCCCTGGCTCCTGCCGCCCCCTCCTCCACCACGGCCCTGGACCTGCCCTCTATCCCTGTCTGCCTGTGTACACACACACAAATACGTGCATGCACCCACACGCACACGCACTTGCAGTTAGACACACAGACTCCTGCAGGCACTGGTACACGCACCCACACTGCTCCTGCTGCCAGCTCCCAGCCCTGTTCTCCACTCAGACCCTCCTGTCCTTCCTCCGACCCCCAGTCTCCCTCCCCGACCCACACGCCCTCCTCCCGAGACCCCTGCTGCTGCTTTCAAGGACAAGGGCGCTTTCAGAAGGCACAGCCCCTTTCTGCCCGCACAGAGCCCCTCTTCCTCCCTGTCGACGAGCGCAGAGGCGGGCCTGGCTGCAAGGGTCTGACTCTGCGGAGCTGCACCCTCTTGCGGTTTGGTGGGACTGGTGAGCCAGTGTGATGGGCTCTGGACAACACGTATCTGTTCTGTTCAACCTACCTACCCTCCCTGGCCTCCGGGTCCCAGCTCTGTGTAATCACGCCTGTGCCCCCAGGGCCGCACAGGAGGATGACGGTGGGCGGGAAGTGCCAAGTATGGGACCAGGGCCCCAGACAAAGAAAGCACAGGCAGGACCCTCCCAGAGAAGCCCTCAAGCCTGGATTCCCCCGCCTAGGGTGTCCGCATATCCAGGCCCCGGCTCCTGAGGATGGTACCTTCCCACGTGAGTCCCCACAGCTGCCCCTGGTGCAGGTGCGGCCCCCTGTGGTGACCGCAGCCCAGGCCTGGGGTCACGCAGCTGCGGGACCGACTTTGGCGCCACCTTCCCACGGCACCGTGTTGCGCGTTTGGTCCACCGTGCGGCCCGGGGTCCGGACCTGGAGTCCATCTAAGACGTGAGACCTGCCCTCTCTTCCCCCGTAGCCATTCTTAGCTGCTTTGGCTTTTCTACTTTTGAACTTGTTTTCATAAACTGTTCTTATTAGAGGCCGAAGGAGGAGGGTCTTTGAAGGCATTCTTGTTAGATCCAGAGGGCTCCGGATGGGCAGCGTGTGTGTGTGTGTCTGTCTGTCTGTCTGTAGGTCTGGCTGGCTGGGTCTGTCTGTCTGGCCGGCCGCCCAGGGTGTTCCCCTCTGCCTAGTGTGGCAGAGCTTCCTCTGACCTGTGGGCCCCCCGCCCAGGTCCCCGGGTGCCGGTGAAAAGGCTCCTTCTGGAGGAGGGTGGGGTGGACGGCGACAGGCCCCGGGCAGTCGGCAGGCCCGCTTCCCGAGCAGCGGGGGGCTCTCCGCAGCAGACTCCACGGCCCCCGAAAAGCCGGGCTTGGGGCGGGGGGACTTTGGCCAATGCAGTTCTTCACCATGCCCCCAGCCGAGCGGCCATTCCCCGCCCAGGGCGAGGGCAAGGAGGGGCCTCGCAGAGCGGAGGCTTGGCCATCATTCGGCTTTGCCGTAAAGCATTCCCCGACCCCCTGCCCCGCCCTGCCCACCCCCTGGAACACGTGGGGGTCTGCGGGAGAGGGGCCAAAGGAGCAAGCCTCCCCCCTGCAGCCTTCCCCGTCCCCGGCCAGCTGCTGGGGGTGGGAGGGAGAGTGGCTGTTCCGCCTCCCCTGACCGCGAGGGGCTCTTGCATCGTCTGGCTGCGAGTCCAGGCCTCAAGGGCCCCTGCGGATGGCTTCTGTCTCCCTTCAGGTCATCCAGGAGGTGAGCGGCCTGCCTTCAGATGGAGCGTCCGAGGGAAACCAGTACAGCCCAGATGCCCAGCGCCTGAGCTGTCAGAAAGTAAGCCTCTGTCCTGCCTGGAAGAGTTCAGTTCTCTATCTTCTCTGTAAAAATTAGAAGTACGAGACTGAGCTCTTTGCTTGGCACTTCGGCCCCATGAATAAGAAACGTGCAATGCTTGATAAGGCCAGATTGTTCAGATAGTTCAGGTTGGCAGAAAAACTGATGACGTCGAGACTCTCTTGCTTGGGTGCAGGAAGCTTTGTTGGAACCAGGCTCAGCGTGCCCTCTGTACTTAAGCAGGGAAATTCATGGTAGGAGGCCCTTCTTTTGCATTTAGTCCTGGTAAAGCTTCAGGCCTGGGGGAGCTGTCCCCATGTTGATTCCAACCAAAGGGCTCTGTTGCTCATTTGCGTGGAGCTGGGGGGGGGGGGGCTAGCGGAGGGGNTGTACTTAAGCAGGGAAATTCATGGTAGGAGGCCCTTCTTTTGCATTTAGTCCTGGTAAAGCTTCAGGCCTGGGGGAGCTGTCCCCATGTTGATTCCAACCAAAGGGCTCTGTTGCTCATTTGCGTGGAGCTGGGGGGGGGGGGCTAGCGGAGGGGAGGGCCGTCCCCTGTGGCTTCACGTTCCATGTCCCAAGTATCTGAACAGGCGCCCTGAAGCCTGAGGGTGCGCAGAGCAGAGCGTCACTGCGCCTCCCCCTGGGCTCCCGGCCCCGGCAGGGAAGAAGGCAGAGGGGACAGAGGTGTCTCAAGGTCTCAAGCAGCGGGTCCGGAAGGCACAGGTCCTCCCTCACGGAGTTCCCTGGCCAGGTAGAGCAATCCTTGAGCCCCCTCCTCAGCCCAGGCCTGTTGGTTGGGAGTCCCTCCGCTTGTTTCCCAGAGGTCTGGACGAAGTCGTTCTCTGAGAGAAGCTTGGATGGAACATTCTGAGTGCTTCACATTCTAACAGCAGCCACCAGACCCTTCTAGAAACTCCTAAGTCCCCTAACAGCCCTGGGAGTGTACACGGGGATATTATCTATTTAAACTCATGCACAGCAGGGCCCAGAGAGGCTTACAAGTGGAGCACCTGGTGTGGATGGAGAGCGCTCCAGCCAGGGCTCAGATCCTGGTCTGACCCTGTGGAGACAAGCTGGCATTCCTTGGAAGCCTGATGTGTTCCTCGTGCCATCGGTTCTTGAAAGCCTTCCTCGTGCTCGGGCGGTGCCAGCCCGGCGGTCAGTTTCAGCTGGGATGAAAACTCTAACCGCCCCCCGCCCCAGGGCATGGCTACCAAGGGCCCCCTTCCATCTGGCTGAGTGCGCATCTTGAGAACTTGTGGACTTGGACATGTGGTGGCCCAAAGAAGAGGGTCATGTCCAGGATGGGGCCGAGAAAGGGCAGGTGAAGGCAGGTCCTCCAGAGAGCCCGAGGGAAGCCTGGCCGACGGGCCATCAGGGACCCAGACTCCGTGGTGACCCCTGGCCTACATCCGAAAGCCCTCTCTTCGTTTCCCGTACGTTGTGATCCCCGAGGTAGCCATTCCCAGACCACATCACCCCCTTGTCTCCCTCTTTCCCACAGCTAGATATAACGGAGAAGTACCTGTCGGCTGCGGAATGTGGAAGCTCCGTAGAAGGCCACCCTGAGGTCCCAGAGGCCAAAGACGGTACCAGCGCTTGTGGCCGGCAGCCTCGGCTTGGGCAGGGGGATGGTGCCCGGGGCTGGGAGACGTGGCTGTCTGGCTCAACCCTGATGGGTTCTAACAGCTGCTTGCAACATGCCTCCAACTTATAAACGGCTTGAAAATAATACAGCTGATAAAGAGAAAGGGAGAGATGAGCAAATCGAGGTCAAGTTTTATGAATTGCCGGGGGTAGGATAGTCTTGCAGCTCCTCTTGTTTGCTGACCCCAGACCCAGTCTCTTTGAGCCAGTACAGTCTGCAAAGATTCTCCTGCGCTGATATAGTCCTATAAGAGGACTTGGTGTGGGGCGCCGATGGGGAGGGGGCGCTCAGTCGCTTGAGCATCCGACTCTTGGTCTGGGCTCAGGTCATGATCTCAGGGTTGTGGGATCGAGCCCCAGGTCGGGCTCCTCGCTCACTGGGAAATCTGCTTGGGATTCTCCCTCTCCCTCTGCCATTGCTGCCTGTGCTGTTTTGCGTGCTCTCTCTCTCAAATAAATAAACCTTTAAAACAAAAATTATCTTTAGAAAAAAAAAAAGAGTTGGCGGCCCCCTCTTGAGTGTGTGATTCTAGGGATCCCTGACCGTCTGTGGCTCCTGGTCTGGGGAGCCCATGTGTGTGCACGTGCACGCACGTGTGTGTATGCATGTGTGTGTGTGTGCGCACACAGGGAGGGGCAGAGGCCGCGGGAATGGGCGTGCTGTTCCTGCTTCTGATCGCGGCGTGTCACCGGGCTGTGGGCAGGCCTGACTGCTCTTTCTCTCCTCTCCACAGTCAAGAAGAAATCTTCTCCTGGCCTCAAGCTGAGCAACCTAATGAATCTGGGCAGGAAGAAATCTACCTCGCTGGAGCCTCCAGACAGGTCCCTCGAGACATCCAGTAAGACCCGCAGCTGCCTGCGGGACCCGCGGGCTCAGCCCCTGGGCGGGAGCCTGGCTCCGGGAAGGCGGCCCAGACCGCGCAGGCCTCTGGAGGTGTGAGGTCTTGCTGGAAGCATCTCTCGGGCTCCCGCCTCTGTCCGCCTCTCCTGCGGTGGTTCCTGGGCTGGCTGCAGTGCTGGGTCCTCGGTGCCCGTGGCGGGTCCTCTGGCACTTCTGTTCGTGTGATCGGTCCGGAGGGGGCACGGCAAGCAGCGCTGGGGAAAGGGGGCCGGGCAGAGGGAGAACACAGTCCTGAGAGCTCACAGCCCCAGCGCGGCTTCGTACCCCGAAGCCACGCGCTGTGTCATTGCAGTAGCTGTAAGGACTTGCGGATGGAAAGAACCCTTCCCGCTCTGAGGTCGGGGGGGCGTCCTGGACCTGAGCCCTGACGGGCGGGCAGCAGCTGATTGGGCTGAGGTGGCGCCCCAGGCAGGAGCTCGGACTCAGAGATGGGGACAGTGAGACCCATTCAGGGGAGGACGGAAGCCCACGTTGCTGGTACAGAGGGTGTGCCTGGGTGCCGCTAGGCTCACAGAGGTCATCTCCCCTCGTTCTGTCTTGGGCAGACGGAGGCCTGACCCACAAAATATCCGGGGGCAGCCTATGTCTGGGCTCCCAATCTGGGACTCATTGCTCTCGCTCTTCTTCCCACGGCCTGAAGCCTGCTACTGTCCACCTTTAGGCCTTTGCCTCTTCCTCATGGAACTTGTGCCCAGCCCTGGGCTCCTTTCCCGAGGCCTAGTCCAGTTCTGGTTTTTGAGGCCGCCAGGGTGGGTGGAATGGGAGGTCAGCAGATGGGGCCTCACTTTGGGAGCCCCTTGCTTCTCTGGCCAGGGCCCGGGGTCATGACCCCGCTCTGCCAGCCCCTGCCTGCAGCCTCGGGGGGCACAGGGCTGGGCACAGAAACCTGGTCTCAGTGAGTTGCTGGGAGATGTGGCTGGATTGTCGCTGCAAGTCTCTCCGGCAGAGAAGCATGCTCCTGTCCCCTGCGGCTAGGGAAGGGTGATGGAGAACATCATTACTCTCCTTCCCAAGACTCAGCCTCTGTGTTCCTTGCTTTCTTGACTCAGGGTTCTCACTCCAGAGAACCGTGATGGGCAAGTGAGGCCCTGGCCTGGATGAGCCAGAATGCGTAGGTCTTGGGCTGGTATTCTTCTCCGGTGCTACTGTTCATGTGGCTCTGAGAAGCTCATGCGCCCCGCTGTATGCCCGGCGCTGGGTGGGTGGGAACGTGGCCATGCACCATGACCCTTCGTGGGCCCTGGGGGGGAAGGTGGCGAGTTCCTGCCCTGGAGAAGCTCAGTGTCCGCTGGGGCAGCTGACACGGAAGCAGGTCTCACTGTTCTGGGATCCAGGGGTTCTGCAGGGAGGCAGAGCAGGGCGTGCAGGACCCACAGAGGGTCACACAAGGCTAGGCGTGTTTGGGAGGTTGAGTGGGAGCCGGGCAAGGGGAAGAGGGCTTTGCAGGCTGAGGCCGAGTGACTGGGTGATGGAAAGGCCGTCAGTTAGGGACGCCGAGGAAGCTAAGGCTATAGAGGCCCAGGGAGCTGAGGGCACCAGCAGTGGGGTGACCCAGGCTGGGGACTTTCCTGCATGTGGCCTAAGTGACCAGGGGCGGGGAGGGCTTCTGCCAGCGGGGCGTGAGGCCGGGGAGCCATATCCTGCACGCATACCCAGCCGGCCTGCTCTAGCCAACCACACACCTCCCTCCCCTCGAGCCAGACCTAGTCCACAACACAGCAGAGCTGTGCAGTCTGCTTTCCAGGGGTCTGGCTGTGCACACACTCAGGCAGGGCAAAGAATGTGCTGGATTCCCAGCCTCATTGAGGTGAGAGAGCCGCTCGGGCAAGCATGGCAGGTCTGGGAACGGAGATACTGGGGGAGATTGTAGGAGGCCCAGTGGCAGCCATGGACGCTCTGGTCCCCTCCGGCAGGTTATCTGAACGTGCTGGTGAACAGCCAGTGGAAGCTGCGCTGGTGCTCCGTCAGGGACAGTCACCTGCATTTCTACCAGGACCGCAACCGGAGCAAGGTGGCCCAGCAGCCCCTCAGCCTGGTGGGCTGTGAGGTGGTCCCAGACCCGAGCCCTGACCACCTGTACTCTTTCCGCATCCTCCACCGCGGCGAGGAGCTGGCCAAGCTGGAGGTACTGCCAGCCTGCGCGGGGGGCAGGGGCAGGCTGGGCGTGGGGTCAGGCCAGGGGGGAGGCTGGGAACCCAGGGGAGGCCGGGTGCGGGCGTCCAGGCTGTTGGCTGCGCTTCAGGGTTTGTCATCATGCAATCGGAGAGGCCATAGTAACCCTGCGGTTTTTTGTTTTTTTTCCTTGCATTTTATTTCTTTGCATTTAAAAAAAAATTTCCATTCCCTTTCTGACCTCAGAGCAGTTGTGTTATAGGAAAGGGACAATGAGCTACTTCCTGCACTGAGGGCAGGAGGAGTATTTATAACTCCCTGAGCTGCTTGAAAAACCTTCTGGGGATTCACAGTGGGTTTGATTTGGTTTGTGTAGACCAGATGGGGCCCTGTACACAGAGACCACGATTGTTTGTTAGGGCTTATCTGGGAGAAGAATGAGGTTCGTGATACAATGATGTTTCTCCCACTCCCTACCCTCTGTTTGATGTGATGTTACATTTACAAAAATAAGAGGTGACCTAATGCCTTGCATTGAGCAGGGCCAGGCCTGAGCCAGAGTTCTAGACACGCAGGGAAGCACCCTCCCGGGCTCACCCCTGTTCANGGGGGGGGGGGGGGGGGGGGGGGGGCGGTGTTCTCCTCCAATTGTGTTCCAATACTGCCCTCTGGTGGCTGAAAGCTCCACATCATAGTCACCTCCTGGAGGGGAACCCTGGGGACAAGCTTGATTGTCACCCATCCGGCTGTCCTGTTGACAGATACCTATTCAGTACAACAATGTGGTAAAAGAGCCAGATACGCAGTCACAGGACTTGGATTCTAGTGTGAGAGTGAGACGTTACTCAGCGAATTACCCAGTAGATGACCAAGTTACGGTTGCTGGAAAGCCGTGGGGTGGGTGCCGTGAACTATGGAAAAACCCCACGGGCTGGGGGCAGGGCGGGGGGGGGGTGCGATGAGGCTGGGAGGGTCGATCCTCAGAGCAAGGCGGCACCCTGGAGGGTTTCAGGGCACGGAGGCATGCTGGGCTTGCGACTGTGAGATGCTTGTTCCAGCCAGCTGCTGGGCCGGGGAAGGGATGGAAGGGCCACAAGAAGGGACACACTGAGACTGGGAAGGAAGCTGTCACAGTTGCCCAGAGCAGAGAGGATGGTGGCAGGAGCTAAGGGTGCCCACACAAAGCTGATGGAAACACCCGCTGGAAAGGGAAAGGCAGACGAAAGGTAGCTCGAGGTCTAGCCCTGCTCACAGCGGCCTCCCTGATGAGGAACACGGAGGGATCAGGCCGTTCAGCTGAGTCGCGTCAGGCCAGCGGGGTTGCTCTTTGTCCTTGTGCAAGTAGACCTGCAGTCTTTATAGGATTCCCATCATTTTCTCATTAAAAAGGCAAGAAACAGTGCTGGAGTTTTAATAGCTACCCAGTGTGTTTGCTTAGCCTGCGTTGTCCCCTGGAAGAAAACAGGCTCCAGCTTCACTGGGATTTACCTCGTTATTTATCAGAGCCGGCCGCCTTGGGGTAGGTGTTCAAGATGCCTTTTATTCTAAGACTGACTTTACTGAAACGGTCAACAAAAATAAATTTGAATTTTGTTATTTCTTAGGGATCCGGTCTTGTATATACGGATTAGGGTGATTAGATTGTCACGAGATCGTTTATAAAATAGAGGCGTCAACCTCCAATGCATGCTTTCCAGGCTCATTAGCCTTCTAGAAATACACGTCTCTGAATCAGATGTGGTACCTGGGACAGATGTCCACAGCGTCACTGAGGGGCCATCAAGGTATCCCCAGGGGCAGGAAATGTTATTTGGAGGCACAGGGATGAGATGAGCTAGTGACAATGAGGGCGCGTGGCCCCCCGCCTCTCCCCTTGGCCTGGGCATCGGGCGGGGGTGCTGCTGGCCTGGCCGGGAGGGCTGGGCGCCAGAGGGCACACGCTCCAGTTCTGCTCACGTCCCTTTCGGTCTCCTCCAGGCCAAGACTTCTGAGGAAATGGGCCACTGGCTGGGCCTCCTGCTCTCTGAGTCAGGCTCCAAGACAGACCCAGAAGAATTCACCTACGACTACGTGGATGCCGACAGGGTGTCCTGTATCGTGAGTGCGGCCAAAACCTCCCTGCTGTAAGTGTTCAGGGGCCCCGCTCGCTTCCCGACGTGGGCCCAGGCTGGCTTCCCGTGGCCTGTTCCAGCGGGCAGGGCGGCCGCTGAGAACCCAGGGTCAGCCCAGCTCCGTCCGGCAGCGGGGAGCCCGGGCCCGGGAGCAGCGAGGCGCTGAGCCAGGCCTGGGGCGGGGTTGTGGGGGGGGCGCACAGCACCCTCGGCCGGGGTGGACGCTCTCCTGCTCCTGGTGGCTGAGTTGGTGCCTTTCCTGACCGTCTGCTTTCCTTGCTGCTGACGGAGCACTTCCTCCTGTCCCCCCACCCCCCCGGCCCGGCCTGAAGTGCTGGCCCACCCTGGAATCAGCAGGGTCAGTACTTCTGCCTTCCGGGCAAGCCGATGGGGCTCGGGGAGAAGCGTTCCTGGGTCAGGGTGGCTGGGGGAGTCTCGTGCAAGCTGGCCGAGCCGCCGCAGTGGGATCCGATTGCCTGTGTCCAAAAACGGGGACGTGCCTGGGCTGGGCTGCCCAAGGGCATCGTGATGATGCCGACGTGACAAAGGATTTCGTGGTTGGAAGAAGGTCCTAAAAGGGAGAAATATGGGCGAGAAGGCACTAGGATCTGGGGAGGAGGGCTATGGGGCACGGGAAGCCTGTTTTCCCGAAAGCGAAATTCAAAACGGGGAGTCCCAGTAAGAAGGCCCCGGGAAAAGAGGGAGGAGATATCCCTAAATACAGAGATTGAATTCGAGGTCGATGCCAGCCACACCTCTCGTGGTCAGGAGTGCTGGGAGACTGGTGGCTTTCACCGCCCTGTCCTCATCCGCCTCCCCCGGTGTCTCTCGCCGGGTCTTCCAGACTGATGCAGAGAAAGTTCTCAGAGCCGAACACTTACATGGACGGCCTGCCCAGACAGGATGGCCTGGAGATGCTGTATGACGACGTGGAGACGGAGCTGGCGGCCGTGGTAGGGACCCGGGCTGGGCAGCGCCCGGGGCTGTCCCGTCCTCCTCCCCCCAAACCTCCATGCCAGGGACCAGCAGACTGGCCCTGAGACGGGCGATTCCAAGTCCCCCGCAGGCTGCAGGAACCTAGTGCAAGAAGGCCACCTTGCGTGCGGTCGCACCTGGCCTGGGGACTTGCCCAGCTCGAACAGCTGGGGAACCGCCGCGGGCACCGTGAGGGGTGGGAGCAGGTGTCGGGATCCGGAAAAGTGAGTTAACCTTTGAGGCCCAAGCTGATAGTGAGCAATCAGAGTGACAGCGGGTTCCATTTACTGGGCACTGAACTCTGCTGTGCGGAGGGCTTCTAGGGATTCTCATTTAATCCTAACCGCCCCATTAAGGACGTACACTGGGCTCTTCTCTGCAGATCAAGAAATGAGATTCAGGAACAGTAAATACGATGTCCTGGGCCTCCCGCCTCCTGAATAGCAAGCTCAGGACTTGAACCCTGGCCTTCAGCTCAGCAGAAGCTTCCCCGGGAGGCGGGTCCCTGTGAACCCCAGCAGCGGGGCAGGGACGAGGCAGAGCTGGTGCTCCTCCACAGCGCAGGGCGCAGAGGTGATGGTGAAAGCCCCCATCTCCCCTCCGCAGGTGGAGACTCCCGAGGAGGCCGCCCCTGGGACAGACGCTCTGAGCGAGTCCCAGCCCGACCGAGTCTACCTGGACCTCACACCTGTCAAGTCCTTTCTGCACAATTCCAGCGGTGCACAGGCTCAGGCCCAGACCCCATCGCCATCCCACCCGGACCCCCTCGCCGAGACTCTCCCTGCAGACCCGGGCCCTGCCCCCGACGAGACCTTGGCAGAGTCTCCAGAGAACCCTGAGCTGCAGGTAAGGCCTCCCCCCCTCCCCCCGGCAGGAAGCCGGCCTCGCCTTCGCAGCACCGGGACCGGCTGAGCCATGTTTGCTTTCTCCCAAAGGAGACGCCGAGGCAGGAGAGCCCAGAGCCCGAGGAGCCTTCCCCGAGAACCACAGCAGTCAAAATCCAGACTGAGCAGCAGAAAATCTCCTTCCCGTTGAGCTGCCCCGACACAGCGGCCGTCACCCCAGCTGGGGCCAGCCCACCTGTGAAGGACAGGTTGAGGGTGACCACTGCAGGTGCCTGGGCTAGAGGAGAGTTGCATGTTCTGGAAATGGCTTGGAGAAGTTAGTGCAGTCCCCTCCCTTTCAGACACAGAAGTAGAGGTTCAGAGAGGCAAAAAGGGACTTGCTCAAAGTCACACAGCAAAGAAAGCATGGGCCCGATTTCCTGGTCTGTCCCTGCCGGGGTGGCCTGGTGTTCAGCTCTGAGCCACTGCCAGAGCCCCAGGTTGTGTCTGAGCCTGCGAGGGGTTGGGGGGTGGGGAAGGAGGGGATGACCCTTGTGTCCCACTCTGGCTGACCTGGCACTTCTCTCTGGGTCCGCAGAGATCAAACTTGGCAAGAATAGGACAGAAGCTGAGGTGAAGCGGTACACAGAGGAGAAGGAGAGGCTGGAGAAGAAGAAGGAAGAAATCCGGGGGCACCTGGCTCAGCTCCGGAAAGAGAAACGGGAGCTGAGGGAGACCGTGTTAAAATGCACAGGTGAGGGGCCTCCCAGGTGGAGAGGGTCAGGCGGGAAGCATCCGGAGCTATGCCCCTGCCTGAGCCTGGGCCCCATCCAACTGTGGCGCGGCGGGTGCTCCCCTGCCCTGTCCTGTCCTCCCCCCTGTCCTGTCTGAGGTGCGGTTCTTCTGTACGGTTACCCTCTGACCTGCTGTCCTCAGGACTGGAGACAGCGGACAAAACAGGTTAGAGGAGGAAGTCTCTAAAAAAGCACACGTTTAGACCTTAATGTTTTATTTTCACGTAACCATGTTCCATCTTTCACCGTGGTGCTGAGGTCTTTGCCTGAGACACAGGCCAGCTGACGGGCGGCCTGGGTCCCCTTTCCTGACATGTGCAAAGAAACCAGAGTCCCTATAGCTCATCTTCCAGATCCTTCCTCTGCCACTCAGCAGCCATCTCCTCAAAGAAACCTGTCTTTTAGGGGGCCCGTCTGAAACACTTACCTCATTTTTTGGGTCCATCTCGGGGCTTATTTAATACGTACATTGCAGAGTTACACCCACAAGTGCAAGCGTCGGAAGCAGGTTTGGGGACAACCCCGGCTGATGCCTGGGAAGCTGCGAACATGATTGTGCCCCCATCACCTTCCTCCACCACAGTCACCTGCTTTCTTTGGCCTAGAACAGCTTTATTGAGATACAAGTCACAGACCATACACCTGCCCCATCTACACTGTACGACGCCATGGTTTTTAGAATCTTCCCAGATCTGTGCCACCGGCACCGGACACCCTCACAACATTGCACCGCCCATCTCACTAGTGGTCACTCCCCATGCCCCCACCCTCTGTTCCCTAGGCAACTACGAATCTGCTTTCTGATGGGAGCTGGGTTTCTCTTCCACCCAGCTGAGTCTGCAGAGCTGGCACGTGTGCTCACAGGCAAGACCAGAGAGCTCATCCGCAGTGGTTCTTGCAAACCTGGGGTAGGAGAAAACTTCCACTAGAGTTCATTCTCCTGGCAAAGCAGCCCAGAAGATCCTAAGCTCCCCAGAGCAAAAGAAAGTAATTCTCAAAGTATGGATACTGACCACGAAAATAGGACTCCAGTTCCAAAACCATCACTAACATCATCTCAGCTTGTTCTCCATGAATTTTACTTGAACATCGGCCCCTGTGCCTGCTTGTCCTCGGACAAGGGCTGACAGGTGACTGCTCACCCTAGGCTTAGAAAGCGGGCGAAAGCGGGCATATGTCATCTCAGTGGCTGCTGGCCCAGAACTCACTGCTAGGGTTAAGCATGGTGCCATGTGGCTTCACTCTAGATTCCTGAGCCATCATTTCCTGGTGCTCCAGCGCCAGCCTGAGAACTGCAGGGTGAGAATAAAACAGGACTGAGGAAATGCCCGGGCTGAGGGCCACCACTCCCGGGCAGCTTAGGGGACCCAGAGAGCCGCAAGGATGGAGGGGACTGTGTGGGGCAGGTGGCAACAGCGCAGCCATCTTGCAAGTTGCTCTGTCCCTGGAGGTTTGCTGCAACAATAGCAGGTATCAAAACAACTGAGAGCCCCGAAGAACCTACCAGAAGGTTCTACACCTCAGACCCATGCCCTCTGGTGAAGGCTGAGCTCTCTTCCCCCAGAGCGTGCTCCAGCCTTTGCAGAATGTTCACGTGGGACACAGCGCTGAGTGCTGGGAGCCAGAGCTGTGGTCCACACCCAGCTGGGATGCCATTCCCTGCAGCCAGCTTAATTCCCTCCGCAGACAAGGGGGTCCTGAGCAGCCTGGAGCAGAGGCTGAAGGAGATCGACGAGGAGTGCAGGGTCGAGGAGAGGAGGCGTGTGGACCTCGAGCTCAACATTGTGGAGGTGAAGGACAACCTGAAGAAGGCGGAGGCCGGGCCTGTGACGCTGGGCACCACTGTGGACACCACCCACCTGGAGAACGTGAGCCCCCGGGTGAGTGGCGGGAGTCGGGGTTCCTGTGCGCCGCCTGCAGGGCCGCCTGGAGCAGAGCTGGGGGTGGTGGGTCCCGTGTCCTGCCCTCGGCTCAGGCCTCGCTCTCCTCTTACACTACAGCCTAAAGCCGCCACCCCCACCCCTGCCCCGGACTGTACCCCAGTCAACTCGGCAACAGCGCTCAAGAACAGACCTCTTTCAGTCATGGTCACGGGCAAAGGCACCGTCCTCCAGAAAGCCAAGGTAAGCGGTCACACCCAGCCTCCTTCAGGGCCACCAGGCAAAACTGTCGTTAAGGTGAGGCCCCCCTTCTTCCCCGGGTAGCTCTCCCCTGCTCCCGGCTCTGAGAGGGCTCTGCCCAACCAGAAAGGCTTGAGCACTAGGTTTGAACATTACCAGTCAGCCTGAGGACACTTGATCCTGCAACTATCCCCCACTCCATTTTCCATAGGTTCCAGGGCGATCCCCTAAGTTCAGACACCGGCTGTGTCTGGCCAGTTTTCGAATCAAAAAGTCAGTGATGCTAAAGGCCTTCTGCCATTAAATCAAAAGAAATAGATTCAGAGGGGATAGGATTTGCCTCAAGTCCCCCGGCCAAATGGTGGTGAAGGCTTGGTAAGGTGTGAACCGGGACCAGAAGGCCTTCTTGGGTTCCTCCTGGGGGCTAGGGGAAAAATGTGGTCAATCTTTTCCTCGTTTGAGCAGTAAAGAACATGCCTCGGGCAGCCTTCGTTCGTGGCAAACTCTGCTCCTGGTTTCTGTCCTGCCTACCTGCTGCAGGGATTCTGAGGCACCTGCACTAATGATTGACTGCTAAACCCAGGCGAGTGTGTGAGCCGCTGCTCCCTCGCTGCTGTGGCCCACACTGCAAAGCACTCCCCACAAGCTCTGCTGGGCCACGGCCTCCGAATCCTCTAAGCAGGTGCCCCAAATCGCAGAGACAAGGGTTGAAACGTCACTGCCATCTCCATTCCGAAATGCTTCTATGCTTCAGAAAAATACTTCTCCTTACACTGTTCTGTAGAGATGGAGGTTGCTACCGAGGCTAACTAACTTTCTTCTTTGCGGGGGGGTGGTGGTGTTGGTATTTGAATGGCACTCTAGGAATGGGAGAAGAAAGGAACAAGTTAGGAAACGAACTTCGTCTAAAGACTCTCCCATCATCACGGACCTGGGTGACAATCCTGCTTCATTAGAGTCTTCGTTAAAGCAGCAACTCTGTGAAAAGGTGAGTCTGCGCAGAAGGAAAAGGAAGGACTCTGGTACTCTGGCTGGAGACCATGACTAAGAGGAGGCTCTGTCCGTTTTCAGAGCCACAGGAAATAATACTACAACAACAAAAGGGAAGGCTTCTCTGGAGACCTAATTGCTACTGGATGGAAACAAGACATTGCTGTATTTGGGGGTATTCTGTGTTTCTTCTTTGATGTTTTTATCAACTGCCTTATCCAGCTTTTTAAGTAGTGAAAAGCATCTGATGGTGGGGCTTTGGTGGAAAAGAAATCAAGGCAGCAGGACCCTGTTCCGCTGGTCGTGTGGCTTTGGTGACCAGGGCGACCTCGACTTCTGTCATCTCCCGTCCAAGCATCGACTTCTAACGTTAGCAGGTCCGACTCTGTCTTCCGTGGTTTTAAGTAGCATCGCTCCCACCTCTGCGAAGCCATCCACGACATGCTCCTTGAGAAACAGTACCAGGGGAGAATATTTGGGGCCAAGCTGAGGTCCTGTGCTGTCCCCACTAAATTAAGGACTTTTTTTCAGCCTACAGCAGGCCCGAATCAATTGCTTTTAAGTAAGATTTTAAGGGATGCTGTCTTATGTGGGGAAAAAAATGTTTATAATCCTGTAATTTAGAACAGCAAAAAGTGTCTTTTTCAGACTTAAAAGTATCTTTTTGCGGTCTGACTTTTTACGTTATCGTAGGAGGAAAGGTCACCCGGTGTTTACAGACGCAGTCCTGTGGCCGGGCCATTTTTAGGGGGAAAGTCCTCGTAAGTTCTGCTTAATGTCCACGCCCCTTCCTAGAAAAACATGGTGAATTCTGCTTCGGGTCGACGCTCTCCTCCTACTAAAATTGACGCAGTGCTCGTCTTTGTGTCTCTGTTCTGATGCAGTGCTTTGTTTTTAACGCCGATTGAAATGTTTCATCGGTCGTGCCCGCCTCGTTTCTGGGGGGGTGTCAATCAGCATTCTCTAACACTGGTTCCTGAGAACTAAAGGTCTCTTGGTTTCTGTTGTCTTCCTAATCCCAGGGCATTTATTTCCTCTGTCATATACACTTGGTGTCCTTTACCAAGTGGTGAATTCATTTTTTTTTTTTTTTGTAATAAAACGTTACTTGTATTTTGGGGTTTTCTTGTAGTTCATGGAATGACTTGGGGTGGTGCCTCGTGGACGTCAACCTCAAGGGGGAAAACACTGAAATTCAAAATATGTGCAGTAAAAACTAGTAGAACTGCAAGGGGCGATCTTAGCAGGAGACTTTAAGCCTCCTTAACTCAAGCAGCAGAGGTAAGCCTGGAAGAGGATTTTCCCAGGATAACACAAAGGAAACACCTGTGATCAGTTTCTGCAGGTAAGTGGCTGGAAACCAGCACTCTTAGACGTGAAACACACTCCTAAATAATTCTTGGGGAAAAGAAATGTACCAATACTTGGAAGGTTGCCTAAGGAGTAACTAAGAAAGTTCCATGCAGGAATGTTATTTAAAAAAGGACAAAATCTGGCTCATTGAAATGACTAATACAATAAAGAGACAATCTAAGGCGAAATTAAATAGAACTGGAAAAAAGGCCTGTAGTTTGAACAGTATGTATTTTCCATTGTATAAAGTTAGCAGAGTTCTAGCACCAAATATCCAACACAAATGACGGAAGAAAAACCAAATCTTGTTTTTTGGACAAAGATGAAAAAAACCTTAATATTGGCAAATGAAATTCAGTAGTGTCTAAAGAATCGTGCGTCGTGACCAGATCGTGTTTATCCAAGGGAGCAAAGGTGAGTCAACAACTGAAAATATACTAACAAGCCATTTATGATAGGAACAGATTAAATGTGAAAAACATCATCTCGACACTCCTAAAAAAGTATTCCTAACCTGAGATAAAGTAATCCACAGAAAATAACATAGAATGCTGGAAGATCCCTTCAGGTCCAGAAACAGATACCAGAACTTTTTAAAACATTATTCCGGAGGTCCTAGACAAAAGAAAAAGTACTTGTATAAACATCCAAAGGAAGAGATGAGCCTGGTTATCTATAAATATCTTTCTAGAAAAGACAATTAACTATTAGGATTAGAGCATACAGCAAGTTGGCTGGAATCAGGATCATTCAGAAAATAAAAGATTGATGATCTATCTGCACTGTTTTAATTTTTCCAAGGAGAACATATTTCTATGTTGCTTGTGTAATTAAAGGCCAGTTTCTTTTAAAAGAAAGGAGTTTCCTCTGCCACTACTTCGGACAGAGTGAACTATTCAGTGGCACCTTCTCTAGAAAAGGTTAAAAAAAAAAAAAGGCTCACGGGCTGGGACCTAAAAATAGAAACAGCCTTTATTTAATGTGTAAGCCCAGAGCCCACAGTTCTGTGTGTTGTTTTTTTCTTAAGTTGAAGCAATTCAAATGGGGTATCTAAATGTCAGCCTTGACCCGGACAAAGAGCTTACACGACAAAATGATGAACCTGCTGTCAATTTGAAGACGGTAAGTTCGCTGACATCACCTCTCAGCACCTGCCAGGTGGACACATGACCCTGCTCTGATGTCACCTGTCACCACAGCAAAGGTAATAAAAAGGAGTAAAAATGACATTTCCTTTGTGACATCAATACCATCTGATGACCTCTCCCAGTATTTTAAATCAAAGTAGCCTTGGACATTTGCATGTAAAACATGTACATTATTTACATTACATTAAAAAGAAAAGGGTAAAGTGTCTGGATTTAGGTCACAGCTCCGCAAAGGTTTCTACCGAAAGCCCATATTCAAACCACACAACCAAGGGTAAGAAGACTGTGGGGGTGAGTACCTAGTTTGCCAGAAAAAGATCCCAACTGAGCCTTCTTGCCACACGGGTCCTGTTAAACAACCAACATCAGTTCTCGAAATAGTCCTTTCAAAACTAGACGTGAAAAGCAAACCACCTAGACAGCGTAAGACCGATGCTTCAAAAAACCCATACCCTCTAAGTTTCTTTGTGCCGTACTTAAGAATTCCACTCCTCCTTGTCCTACTAAAAAAGCAAGCAAGCAATGAACACCGCACACTCAGCCCCCCTAAGTAATCTCTCAAGGAAGCCCCTCCAAGGGAAGGTCGCTCAGGCCCCGGGCCAAGGTCACCTGGCCCCTGGAGACCAGGGGGCATCTGTAAGCCCGGCCCCTCCCCCACAGTCAGACAAGCTGGGTCGCAGTCACATTTCAGTCCGGAGTCCTTCTAGGTCTTTGCCACGCAAGCCCCTTCTCAAACTAAAAGCAAATGTACTCGGACATCTTTGGGAAAAGATGTGTGAAAAGGTCCACGGTTTTTCAGTCTTGAAATGCCACGGCTCCGGCCCCAAGGACACTCCAGTGCGGGCCGCCTTCTGAGCGTTACCATCCCAACAGCGTTCTGTTTAGCATGTGTTGTGGGCAAAATGAGCTTCAAACAGACCCTCAGCTGCCTCCAAGCTCCTCTGTTTCTCCTCAGGGGGAAGCTGGCAGAGGACACCAGGGCACACCCAGCTACCGAAGGTCAGCATCTACTTACACATCGAGACTCTTCCACAGCTGCCGCCGTGTCCCCAAGCGGCACAGAGGGGACAACTCTTCTCGGAGGCTGAGGGACACGGGTGGGCTGGAGGCGGACGCTCCGAGACCCCAGGAGACAGGAGGCGGCAAGCGTGCTCTCAGCGCCCGGAGCGCCCAGGCCCTCTGGGCGGTTGCTGGGAGGGGTGGGGCCGCTGCCCTCGGGCGGGGTCTCGGCGGGAGCCACGTGCCGCGGGGGCATCTCCTCGCAGGGACCCTGGGAGAGAAGGAACCTTGAGGACAGGAGGGGTGTCTGAGTCCTCTTCTCTCCAGTGGGTGGCCTGTGGGCCCCCACGTGTGTCTCCTGCCGTGCCCCCAGCCCGAGCAGGAGTGCCAGGCCACACTCCCCGGCTTCAGGAAGCCACGCTCTGCTTGGCGCCACACGAGGCACAAAAATTCTCAAGTGTAGGCATCCTGGCAAAGTTTGGCCATTCTGGCAATGATGTACCCGAGGGCTGAAAACCCGGGGCTCCAAGGGGCAGCTGCTGCTGATTGCAGGCTCCCTGAACTTGAAATTCAAGTACAGGAACCACATGCTGTCCAGCATGACTGTCTCGTTCAGACCCCTTCTCTCCTGGGCCGTGACTCTACTCTGCCCTAACCACCATCACCGCCCCCGACACGCTGCAAGCTGTACTTATCCACTGCCGTCTCCCCCACCGGCATGGCAGCTCCAGGCAGACATGGACAGAGCTTCCCACTGTCTGTCCACCACCAGGTCCCTGCCCCGGGAAAGTGCCTGGGGTGCTGGCGGCCCCCACCACATGTTTTGTGCGGGAAGGAACACACACCATTGCGGGAGCCCCTCCGCGGAGCGAACGCCCTTGCCCCTGCTTCCGCGGAGTCCCTGGGCTCAGCAGGCTCAAGACACTCAAGACACANCCCCCCCCCCCCCCCCACACCCACCCACCTCCCACAGGCAGAGTGAGCGCTGCACTTACGGTTCCCGCAGTGGGGGCCCTGCCAGCCGGCCCGGCACTCGCAGCGGTAGCTCCCGTTCTGCAGGACGCAGGTGCCCTCGTGCAGGCACGGGCTGGGCTTGCACAGGCTGACCGGCCGCTTGGCTTCTGCAAGGGAGAACATGCCCCGCGGGCCCAGCCTGGGTCAGCCCCAAGGACCCCCTCCTCTCAGGAGGCCCAGGACAGAGGTGAGGCCACGCACCTCCGTGTGTCCGTGGGCCCTTAAGCAGCAGGTGGGAGGCTAACACGTGGCGGGCGGCCCATACTGCGTGGCTAGGGCAGAGACCCAGCTTCCACCCAGCTCTCCTGCCGCATCAGAGACTCTCCCTCAGATGTGCTGGGCACACAGCAGTGTCACACAGTGACGGATACACGTGTGAAAAGGCAGGAAGGAGGTCACTGGCAAAAGGATGCCTTGGGGCCCGGCCGGCCTGGCTGCGTATGTTCCCAGCCCTGTTGTTCACTACAGGTCGGTGTCAAGCCGGGGCCTTGGATTCCTGGAGGAATCTGCAGGCATCCAAACGAGGCGCACAAATTCTCAAGTCTGGCCATCCCGGAAATGAGGTACCTGAGCGCTCAGGCTGAGGTCCCCCTCGCCCCACCCCGGAGGGGACACCGAGGGCGCGCACTCCCCCACTCACCTGCACATATCCACTCGAGGAGCGCATCCTGGTGGTAGCCCAGGTCTGCGTAGCTTGCCACGTGGATCAGGGAGTCCCGGGGACCTGCGAGCCTCCGCAGCGCCTCCGTCAGGACAGGCCCCACGCCCACCACCAGCGCTGAGACGCCGTTGTCCCTCAGCCTCTGGCCGGGGGCAGCTGCGTCCTCTGCCCCCTTCCCGCCGGTGAGCAGCACCACGGCCTTGGGGACACCGGGCCGGGCGCCCCTCGCGACAGTCATCACTTTGTCGTGGACGTGCAGCAAGGCGGTGCCCGCCGAGCCGAGCCCGCCCAGGTAGGGGGCCTGGCTCGTGGCCCGCAGCACCGCAGCGCGGGTAAGATGGGCGTCCAGCCCGAAGGCCGTCTGGACCCGGCCGCCGTACACCACCAGGCCCACCTGCGTCACGTCCGGGTTCACGTCCAACTGCAGCGTGAGGCTTCGCACGAAGCTCTGCATCCGGGCGAAGTTCTCGGGCCCCACGGAGGCGGAGGCGTCCAACACGAAGAGCAGGTCCAGGGACTGGGCCCGGCAGCCTGTGGGAACATGCGGGTGAGCCTCGGCGCAGGCTGTGCCCAGCGGAGCCCCTCCTCGGGACCAGGCAGCAAGAGGGACCGCTCCGGGGTGGGCCGGCCTGTCTGCCCCCTGCCGTAGCCACCCTCCCCTCCCCTAAACTGTGAGGACGCGCGGATGCCGGGCGGGACCACAGTCCCGGACTCCCTGGCAGAGCGGAGTGGCCGTGTGTCTAAGTGCCGGCTGGATGGGGCTGGAAATGGCACAGCTGCCACAATCTGTCCTCAAAAGGAAGCTGCTTGCCGTCCACTTCCCTTCTCCCCGCTTCCTGCTGGCTGAGAAGCCGGGCCCTCGGACCTAGAGGTGGAACCCCGAGAGAGCCAGGCCGCCTGCGGGCTGAGGCCAGTCGGCCCCGAGCTGGGAGAGAAACAGACGCCTCTCCTCTGTCAGCCTCTGAGCTCTGGGCTCCCCCGGTGACAGACCTCCGCCCGCACCCTCATCCACCCCACTACTGCGCACCCTCCGTGTGCCACGCACTGCGCTCCGGGCGCTAACGACACCAAGTGCACAGAGTGGGCCCGGGCCTCCTCTCGCCGAGCTGACGGCCTGTGGGGAGAGAGCCACAACACCAACCCAGAAGCCCAAATCCCGTGAGCGGGCCTGGGTGGGGGGACGCAGGGAACCATGAGCCAGACCAGCCGGAGCAACAGGGCGAGCAGACTCTGTGAGGAGGCCCGGCGGCTGGCGGAAGGCAGGGAAGGGGCCTGCGTGGCCGCTCCTCCCCCTGCACCCTGCACAGAGGCTTGCAGAGGTCTGAACAGGGAAGAGCCGCAGGGAACTTTCCGAAGCCAGTGGAAGGAGGTTGGCTTTTCTTCCAAGGCAGAGGGCAGCCGGGGAGGAGGTTTAGGCACAGAGTAAGCGGATCAGAGTCACTGGTTTTTAAAAACCACTCCGGCACAAGGAATATCTGAGCAGCCGGCCACCAAGACGAGCCTAAGAAGACACAACGACTGGGCGCCTGGGGGGCTCAGTGGGTTAAAGCCTCTGCCTTCAGCTCAGGTCATGATCTCAGGGTCCTGGGATCCAGGCCCGCATCGGGCTCCCTGCTCAGCGGGGAGCCTGCTTCCTCCTCTCTCTCTGCCTGCCTCTCTGCCTACTTGTGATCTCTAACTCTCCGTCAAATAAATAAATAAAATCTTAAAAAAAAGAAGACATGACGATGACCTGTATTGTAGGGTCCGAGACCGAATTCTTGGGACCACAAACAGTCGCTAGGTAAAAACTAAGGAACTCTGAACGAGGGCTAGGGACCTTAGTAAATAGTGATGTGTCATGAATTCCGACAAACGTGCCTCGTTAACCCCTCACAAGAGGAACCCCACGACGGCGGAGCTCCGGGACCTCACCTGGCCGTGGCCGGCCGCACAGCTTCCCCCGCAGCTCAGGGATTCGCTGGAACAGGTCCCCTGGGCCGGTGTAGACCAGGACGTGCTTCGGGCTGCTGGTGATCTCCTCCAGCTCTGCCCGCACGGCCTCGGTGCCCACGCCCAGCAGCAGCAGCTCTCGGGCCCGAGCGTGACGCGCAGAGCCGGCCACCTGGTCCTGGGACGGGGACTCGGTGAGCAGGACCAGCACCCTGCGCGGACGGTCCGGGCCCGTCCTGGCGNCCCCGCCCGGGCGCCCCCCCCAAGCCCCCCCCCCGCCCCCTGCCGCAAGGCACTGCCCGTCCGGGTGGCGCCGCCGCCGAAGGGAAGGCCGTCGAGGCTCGCGAGCAGGGCCGGCACGTCCCGGTACTCGCCCACGGGCACGGCCACCGCCAGCTCGTCGTCGTACCAGGCCACGCCCACGCGGGCCCGGGAGTCCTCGCTCAGCGACGCCTGCACAAACCGCTTCACGAAGGCCTTGGCCCGCAGGAAGCCCTCCGGGGTGGTGGCCGCTGAGCTGGCCAGCAGGAAGAGGACGTCGATCCTGCACTCCAGGCTCAGCTTCGGGGCTGCCAGGATCACAGCGAACCTCCGTCAGGCCACCGCCACCTGGAGCGTGTGAGTCACCGTCCCCCCCGTGATGCCCAGGCCCCTGCCCGGGCAGGAGGGAGTCAGGGCAGAGACGCTGAGGTGGCAGGGGCCGGGGAGCACCTCGTGGAGTCAGGGCGAGACACAGCTCTCCCTCCTGGGTCTCCATCTGACCACTTTTTAAAAATTAAAATGTAATCTAGAACTTTCTTCCCTTATGGTTCCTGCTTCTTGCATCCTGTTCAAGAAGTCTTTGTCTACCTCAAGTCATGAAGATATGCTCATTTGTTTCCTTCCAGAAGCTTCCCTGCCTTTTTGTATTTAGATCTGTGATCCAACTGGAATTGGTCTGTGAGGTAAGGGGTCAAGTTTTGGCTCTTCCGTATACATCTCCACTTGACCCAGCACTAGATTTTTAAAGTAATTACTTAAAAACCCTTAGTAAGAACTGTATATATATTAAAAAGTTATTGTTTAACAAGCTCTTACCATGTGTCAAGCATCATTACAAAGCACTTCACGTTTACCTTATTTAAAACTTTCCACAACCCTACAGGGTAGAGCCTATTATAATCTTCATCTCATACATTTAAAACTAAAAAAGGGTTTAGGCCCCTTGCTCCTTTTCCTATGAGAGGGGAGACAAGACTCTGCCCAGAACCAGGCCTCAGAGTCGGGACTGGGGTCAGCCTGCAATGGGGCCCAGCAATGCTCAGGGGTAGGACAGCGGCCCACTCTAGAGCCAGTAAGCCGGGAGCCGCTGTCCTACCCAGGGCAACCCCAGCAGAGTTACCTCCTCACGGGGCACTCCGAGATAGCTAGTTCACATGAAACATCCGATCAGTGCTATGCTTGCAAAGTAGGTGGCTCTGAAATTCAAGGGCCCATTTCTATCCAGTAGCTAGCGGGCTGGGAAGTGGACAGGGGGAGCCCAGGTTCCACCGCTCCCCAACAGTCCTGTGCATACGTACCGCAGTTAGCCTCCCCTCCGAAGGCCGGCAGGCAGAGGCAGTGGTACTTGTCCAGTCCTTCCGGAACACACGTGCCTCCATTCTGGCAGGGCTGTGAGTCACAAGCGCCTATTGGAGAGATGCGCATTAACAGCCCAGCATATCAGCTCAGATGCAGGAAGGGATCTGATCAGAGCTATGAGTCCAGCAGGCCCCCCTACCCAACCAGGGCCCAGCTCCCTCCTTCCCCCAGGACCACTGGAGACTTAGCCAGAGCGCCTGTGGCAAAGACGGGAGGGAAAGCAAGTGAGCTATGCAAAGGAGGGGCTGGGTGTTGGTGCAAAGGACACACCGTGGTGGGCTCCATCAGGCCCCGCGTGAACTACAGGCTCTCAGGGGATGTGCCCCTGGCCCCTGTTACAGCCTGACCTGAATCCCTCCAAATCCACGTGCATTTGTCCGAACCCCCAGCACCTTGGAATGTAACTGCACTGGGAGAGAAGGACTTTAGAGAGTCTTTAAAGGCTCTTTAAGGTTAAATGAGGTCATAGGATGGGCCGTAACCCAGTGTGACTTATAAGAAGAAGAAGAGACCCCAGCAAGGTGCACAGAAGGCAGGCCACGTGAGGATGCCAGGAGCAGATTACCCTTGACAAGCCGAGCAGAGAGGCCTCAGAAGAAACAGAACCTGCCGACACCCTGACCTTGGTCTCCTAGCCTCCAGAACTGTGAGAAAGTAAATTTCTGTTGTTTAAGCTCCCAGTCTGTGGTACTTTGCCATGGCAGCCCTAGGAAACTGCATGACGTGCCTTCATCACCACCCCGGCCTGCCAAGGAGGCCTAGTAGAGCTCCGGGTGGCCATGACAATGAACTGGCATTGGACCCGGGCTCCCTAAGGACGAAGACCTCAGCAACACGCCCACCACGCAGGTGTGATGAGACTCCCGGGAAACCCACAGTGTGGAAGGTGCCATTCCTCACATTTGTGGTGGTTCTTAAGGGCTTCTGCAGGCTGGCACAGCCAAACAGGGAGCCTTTGGCTCCTGGAGCCAACAAATGTGGCCTCCGCCACTTACTTGGGCACCTTAATTAGCCGCTGCAAGCCCCAGTATCTTCCCCTAGAAGAGAGGATAAGAACTTGTTCCACGGTGTTACTGTGAGGATCACATGAGCTAATCCATGGAGAGTCAGCACAAAGCCTGGCATGTAGCCAACACTCCGTAACAGTTAAGACAGTATTTGTTTTTGGATATGAGGTTCAAATCCTGGGCCACATCTCTTTCAAACAGGGTGTTTCACCCAGGGAACCACAGTCCACGTCTGAAGCGTCCTACTCGTGATCCCTTCTGGTCAGTATCTGAGCTGCGTATCAATTACTACAAAATGCAGATAATACCACATGACCTCCCTCGTAGAGTTACAGAGAACAGACAGGATCTTCACGAATTCATGTGTCTTACATTCAAAGGGCGTTCTAAGTAGCTGAGTGTGGTTACCATTGGAAGTGGTGATTTCTGTCCTTTCTACATGAAAATGTCGATACACTACTTGGGGATCACATCACTGAAATCAAAGTGTATGCTTTTTGAAGGGTAGAGATTGAGGCTCACGGAGAGCACCCAGGCTGCCGTTCTGTCAGTGGGCGTGTCACGGAAACAACCGGGGCCTCGACAGCAGCACCAACACCCGCCTTTCACTGAGCGGCTCTTCCGTGCTGGGGACTATGCTAAGCACCACATGTGCGCGATCTCATCTCACTGCCCAATGAGGTGTGTCCTGTAAAGGCCCCCTCATTTCGGACGGGGGACCTGGGCGCTCCAGGCCTGGAAGTCGCATGCAGATCAGACAGCCGGAAAGGGGAAGAGCTGGGATGCAGACCCAGGTCACTGTGGTTCCAAAGCCTGAGGTGCTCAAACTTTAATTTCTGAGCAAAAACAACCCAACTTTTAGTGTCTCCTGTTTCAGAAGCCAGCAACATGGGAACTTTAAAACAGGATGCCAAGGAAATCACCAAACCCAGGGATAGGAAGGACCCAGGAGACATGCTCCTTGCCTCATCAGGAGGAGCAAATCCATAAGGGACTGATGCCAACACACTTGAGTGTAACTTCTCTGCTCTCGGGTCAGTGGGGTGCACTGGACCCCCAAATGAGGAGGCCCACTGGGGAACAGGTTGAATGATGCCTAATGGTATTGCTAAGTCCACCTGTTTGCTTGGGACTTTGGAGCTGATGAAACACTTCTGTGGGCATTACCTACTGAGTCTTCACTAGGATCCCAATTATGATACCCGCTATCACACAGAGCAGGGAAATGGAGATTCCAGACACGGGACAACCATTATCCCTGTTTTAGAGAGGAGGAAACTGAGGCTTAAGTGTCTGGCCTGGAGTTTGGGGCTGGATGTGAGGTTTTCTACCTGCAAAGCTGGTGCTCAATGTGTGCCCTTCTGAGTGCGGCAGGAGCATGCTCTTTGCCTCTGAAATGCCTGGTTCCCAGCATGCCCTCTGCCCCAGGAGTGCCAACACCCCTTTAGAAGCTGGCCGCGTCCCAGGGCCCAGAAAGAGCTAGAGAATCCAGAGGCAGACTGTACCTGGGCAGGTGGTCCTGTAGCAGGTGGAACGGTGGCTTACGAACACTCTCTTCCAGCTGTAACCCAAGGGAGCAAATGGTAGAGATCAAAAGTTGAACAGGAATTTCAGGTTATTTGAAACAGGTTATTTGAAACGCTAAAAACTGATAGAAGATTCCTGTGCAGTTAGGGGTCAAGAAAGACCACCTTGTTTTCTTTGATTCTACCCCAGCTTTTAGCTGCACACAGGGTGGGGAATGTTTCAAACTACCCAGAAACAGTTTTTTTTAAAATGTAAATTGGCTATCATGTCAGAATTTGGAAATAATCTGTGCTCAAAACTCTCAACTATGAGAAGAACTTTCTATTATGAGTTACTTTCTGGGGCTAGCACCATGGGGGCGGGACAGGAAATAGTGGGAATCAGACGAGTGGATTCTGGCTGTGTGACCTCCCAGGCTGCCCACCGTTGCGGCAGGCTAATTAGGCTCACCTCTAGGACACAGTCTTCTCTGGAGCAAAACATCCACTTGGGATAAAGTCAATAACGAAACTCAAGGAGTTGCTGCAATCAAAAGTTTGCCAAGCTGCCAGCCCATTAAAGAGAAATCTCTCCCTCTCCACATCTACTCCTAGTGGCTTCCTAAAACCACAAGGCCTAGCCCAGAAAGCTCTGCGGACCCCTCCCCGGCCTGCGCAGGGAACTGGCCCTGTTGGAGCAGGGAATGGCCACAGGCCTCTGCCTGGATCTGTACGTGGCTCCCTCCTGGGCTCCGTCGGGCCTGCACTCTGTGCGAGGCCTTCCCTGCTCTATTTAAAATTGCAGCCCTGCTCCCAACCACCACTTCCCCACCCCTACAGGGCATGGCCCTTCCCCCCATGACAGTCTTTGGATTCTCCCTTGACCCCACACGATGGCTCATGCGTTCCCAGCCCATCCATTTCATTGCTGTGTCTCCTGAGCTCATCCCCAAGGGCAGGCCAAGGGGCAAAGATGCAGCTGGTTCAAATGTTAACCCTGGCTCTCCAGGAAAGGTAGAAACATGGCATCACCAGGTGCTGACCTGCTGTCTGTCCTGCAGGAAGTCTGGAATAAGGGCCAAGGGCCAGTCTAGGAATTTTCGAGAAAATGGCTGACCACAGAGCAGCAGGGTCTCTAGAAGGCCTGAGCTCCAGATCTGACAAATACTGCATCCCCCATGGCCTCCACAACTGGAATTCATCCAAGGCCTTAAACCTCCTGCCTCACGCAGCCCCATAAATACGGAAACTGGTATTCAGAGGAACCAAACTACCAGACCACCATCCCAAGTGCAGACCACGGCCCTAGAGGACTGGCTTTGGCTCACTTACGAGCCTTCCAGAAGAGCTGTGACCCTCTCTCCCTCCCTCACCCTCACTCACTATGGGGGCCTGGCCAGTGTGTCTATAAGACCCTACCACTGTGTAGCTGTGACGCCCCTCCCCGTGATCCCACAACTCTCTCCCTGTCTCCCCCCACCCCCGCCCCCGCCCAGTTCTTCTCTGATCCCTGTCCCACTCCGTGGCCAAGACCCCAAACAGCTGTTCTCCCTGCCGAATGTGAGCACTCAGCTTCGGGGGCCTCCATCTCTACCCAGACGTGGCCTCGGGCTCGGACCCCAGAGCATGGGGACAAACCTGGAGAAGGGACAGAGTCCCGCCAGCACGGCCTCGGTCCCCCGCGATCCTCTCCAGCACCGGGCGCTGCCGACCAGCTCCCTGACCGTCTCCAGCGTCTTGCGCTCACAGGGGTGAGGCTGGACCTTGCAGTCTGTGTCCGCAGGGCACACGGATGGAGAAGACGGGGCTACGCTTCCTTCCCCTCAACCCTGGCCACCCTCTGCCTCTTGCAGGGCAGAGCGCACCGGGGCGGGTCTCTGAGCGTCCCCTCCGCACACCGCTTTCACACGCCTGCGCGCGTGTGTCCCCTTCACACGGCGTGACCCTGGGTGGACCCTGCGACGGCAACTGGGAAGACAGCGCCCTCACCCCAGCCGAAGCGGACCGTGCCGGGCAGCTGACTGGCTCTTCCCCCCGAAGGGGGGGACGGGCGCAGGGGCCCCCTCGACCCCACGGAGACAAGCTCAGGGCTCCCGGCCGAGCGGCCGAGCGAGCGCACGGGTGTGACACGCAGGGAGAGAGAGCGGAGCGCCCCCACCCCCCTCGCCTTCCGCCTCCCCGGGGAGCCTCTTGACCTCGGGCCTCAGGAGCCGGCCCCGCCCGCCTTCCCCAAGGGCAAGCCCACTGCTTCCCAGCCTGGAGGGCCTTACCGGGAGGGGCGGCGGTGCAGACGGCAGCCGTGCGGAGGGCGCTCAGGAGACCGTTGGCGGCGTCCTCCGCCTGCTCGGCCAGGAGCGCGTGCTGCTCCCTCGGCTCGCTGGCCAGCGCGTGCAGCTCCTCCCACCTGCCGCGGGCCCGGCGGCGAGGTTACAGCAGCTCCCGGCCTGGCGCCCCGCCTGGGCCCCTGCCCCTGCGCCGTGGGCTCCCCGGGGGCGGCCACGCGACCCCACTGCTCCCGAAGCCACGCAGCGGCCACCCCCTCCGCCCGGGGGGCGGGCAAGGGCCAGGAGGGAACCCGAGCGAGACCCCGACGTGTGCACGCCAGAGTCCCCCGGCGCCCTCGGAGGACAGCCTCCCCGCCAGACCCAGCAGCTCTTCCTGGAGACGCGGTCCTCACGCGTGCAGTGACCCGGCTGCATCCCTCAGAGCCGACGAGAGAGACGCCGCCAGAAAGGAAATGAAGGAAAGTGGCTCGGGTGGTGGCAAGACAAGAAGACACAAGGCCAGCTCGTGACAGAGAAGAGTCCCGGAGAATGGGAAACGGGGGACGTGCGCACTTGCAGGCCAGCAACGCCAGGCTGTGTGGACGAAGGAGCCAGCACGCCTCGAGAGCCAGCGGGCACTGCTTTTAGGGCCCGGGATGGAAAGGACGTGTGGCAGGAGAAGCTGGCGTGAAGAAAGCGTTAGAGGAAGCCGAGAAGCCTTTCTGAGAAGACAGGGTCCTCAGGTTCAGAATCTCGCCCGCCAGAAACTCATCCAAACAGACAAAGGTTTGGCAATGCGGCTGAAACTTCATTTGATCTCTAAAAGGCACTGAGTAAAACCCCCGTTCTCCGAAGCCGTGTCGGCCGGACCTCCGGCTGCACAAGGACAAGGACGCCCCCCGGCACGCGCAGGGGGCACTCAGAGGGCAGCTCTCCGGGCCCAGCAGCACAGTTCCCCCAAAGCCAGAGCTGAGAACCATCAGGGAAGGGGCTTGGCGAACACTACCAGGAGGAACGAGTCGGGTTTTTAATCCCATGGAGAGCCTCACCCTGCCCTCAGCAGGGGCTCTCGAACCTCCTGAGGCACTGGAATCCGTGAGGGCCGGATAAACCGGATAAACCGCCAAGGGAGGCGCCTCGGCCCCGAGTCCTGGAGATTCAACCGGGGAGGGCCCGGCTTCGGGTGTCCCAACACGTTCTCGCTTGTCGGTGCTGCTGGTCCAGGAAACGGACTCTGAGAACAGCTGGTCAACCGTAACCCGGCCTTTGACCAGCAGTTGGGGGAGAAGAGTCAGGAGCGCCTGGAAACCCAACGGGCTTCCTCAGGCAGTTCCCGTGGCTGAGCGAGGTCCCCTCTCCTCCCCCATGGCTTCTCGAGTCCTCTAAGTGAGGGGGACTCAAAGTACAGTCTGTGGGCCGGTGCAGGCCCCCCACACTGTTTCACCCTCATCCAGAACCAGACAAGCACAGACACTGAGAAGAAACCCTAAGAACCTAGCTGTACAGCGACCTGACAGAGTCCTTTTCGGTCTGCTTGGATCAAATAATCAACATTTGAGCTCATGGCCTTTTTTATTTTCCTAGTAGTTCATTTGTACTGTATTTCTCTGAAGTCTCAGGCCATGCTGGGCTAAAACACAAAACAAGGCAAACTGGACCTTCGCCACAGACCATTCGAGAAGCACTGTTCCCGCGAGCAGCTGGAGAAGAAAGCCTAGAACGGGCCGCATACGTCCACCGTCCGGGAGGCTCCAGCCTCACTGACAAACAGGGCGACTGTGATGTGCAAGGTCGTCTACTCAGTACCGTGTGGGAGGTGAGCCAGGAAGCAACACCCTCGTCGCCTCTCTCACTGGGTTTTTCTCCTCCTACGTGAGGACACACCAAGAGCCCACGGTAAGGCGGTCTCGCCGCCCGTCACAACAGCGGGATGACGGTGGTGGTGACGGTCACCACCCCCAGGACATGGCCCAGGATGTCCCCCTGGTAGTGCACATGTTGGTCCGTGGGGGTCTCCCCTCTCTGCACTCACGCCCTGTCCAAGCTTCAGGCGATCAATGCCATCCTCAAGGGCAAGCTCTCTGTCTAGCCTCTCCTGCGCCCGGACTCCTCCGTGCAGCTGCTGCCTCAGCTCCCCTACTCAGACGTCCCATCCGCACCTCAAACTTGATCCGAAACAGGACTCCGCTGCCCTGGTTCTTCCCCAGGCTTCCCCATCTCAGGAGACAGCACCCCTTTCCCCCGTGGGGCTCAGGCCAAAGTCCTTGACTTTCTTTCACGCGCCATTCAGCAACACTCCGCTCTGCCCTCAGAACAGACCCTTGCTCCCCCACCACATGCCGCTGTTACCTCTCGTGTGAGCAGCAGCCAAGGTTGCCTGACTCAATGCCCCTCGGCCCCCAGTATTGCTTCTCCTTCCCCCTCACCCTGCCCATCTATTCTCTACCTGGCGGTCAGCGTCATCTTCTAAAAAGTTAGCCAGTACCTGCCATTTCCCTGCTCAAAGCCTTCACGAGGCTTCCCAACCTACCCACGATAAACTCTCGAGTCCTGACTATGAGCCACAGAGTCTCTGGACCTGACTCCCACCTACCTCTTCTGCCCCATTTCTTGTAATCCCCCCCTTGTCTGCCGGCCTCCAGACACTCCCTGGCGGACACACTAAGCTAGCTCCTGCCTCAGGACCTTTGTGCTTGCCACCCACCTGCCTACCCGGTTCTTCTCCCTGCTGTCTGGGAGGCTTGCCACTCCTTTCACTCAACATACTGCTCAAAAGTCAACTCCTGGCAGACACCCCTCTCTAAACTAGCTGGGCTCTCTAATTCTCATCACTCTGTTAACCTCCTCCCTTACTTTTCTCCTTTGCCTTTTATTTCCTCCTGAAATGACATTATTGTTCATTCACTCACTTGTTTATCATCTAGTTCCTTTCCTAGAATGGAAACCCCATGAAGGCAGGCACCCGGGACTGTCTCAGTATCCTGAAAACTCAGAATAGCACCTGGCGTGCTTACTGAGAGAATAAAAAAATGCACTAAAATTAAGAGAGATTCCTGTGTGCAGGCACAGTACCAGGACCAGAGTCATTTCACGTAATACTCACAACAACGAGGGGCCCACAAAGGCACCTCCAATTTCAAGGTTGAGAGCAATGAGGACCCGTGGAAAGTGCATTCCAGCGTCTGGGGGTGGGGGTGGCCTGTCCCAGACCCCTGCTCTCCCGGCCTCAGGAGCGGGTCTGTGACTCAAGCGAACGAGAGGCCTTTCTTGGGTTATTCAACTGGAAACGGGTGAGTCTTTCCTCTCCGGGGTGGAGCTGGGCCCTGCGGGCAGCCACAGTTCCAGGTCCCTCCGAGGGTCAGGATGAGGGAACGGCAGATGCCCAGGGAGGACAGGAAGGATCTTCGTGGCTCCCGCTTGCCCCCAAGGGACTCCCCGGCCCACCCGGCACAAGTAGAGGACACCATGACTTTCCATTTCCCCCCCCAAAGAATTCGAGTCAAGTTCCGGCGCTGACAGCCCAGTACTCAGCCGACATTCAAGGTCACCGACGCGCTCAGCCTTGCGCTCCCTGCGCGCAGGCACGACGTACACGGCGAGGAGCAGACAGAGCCCAGGAAGGCCCAGGTGGTTTGGCCGGACCCCCTCCCGCCCCGCGGTTGTGAAGCGTCTCCCCAGTCTCCAGGCCCACCCCGCGCCACCCAGGCTCTTACCGCGGAAACCGGACCCCGACGGCAAATATGGTGACGCCTCTTTCCTTCAGCTGCTCGGCGGCCAGCGCCACGTGCCCTTGGGACCGCCCGTCAGTGACGACCACGAGGACCTGGGGCACAGAGGCATTTCTGCCGCCGGGGAACCCCTTGCGCAGAAGGTACTTCAGGGCGAGGCCTGTCTCTGTGCGCCCTCCTCTGAGCCCACGCGGGAGGAGAAAACAAAGAAGAGTCAGTCACCCACAGACAGGAGGCCGGTGACAACCTAAGACGAGGGGCTTCTCGGCTGTTAGTGACAGCCACGCTCTGCCAGCAGAGGCTCAAAGTGACAACGCCAGCACGGGACGTACACTTTCTCACCCTCTGAACCCCAGGGAAGAGCAGACGTGAGCTCCTCCCATGCACGGAAGGCTCGGCCCGCACACTTCTGTTGAGCTACATGATAGTGCCATTCTCTGGGTGCGTCTTTTGAGTCTCTTCCTGCACCCACGCCACCCCCGCCTCCAGTGACAGCTCGGGGCTGACAACGCTCATTGTGTGCGCGTCTAAAACCCACCTCCCGTCTCCTCCCATCTGTAGTGTTCCCTTCTAGTTACGGCTCAGCATCTCCTTGCAGGGAAGCAAGCTCCCTGAGCTGGAGAAAACCATGTGCCCCTGTAAGGGGGGAGGGCGGGGTTTTGATCCGAGGGTCAGGGGGGAGGGGTGGGGTGACGTCTGTGATGAGGCATTCCTGGCTCAATTCCAGCTCAGGGGTGGGTGCTGGAAGGCTGAACTGACGGACAACTTCCAGATCAGGGGGCATTACAGGGTCCCACCTCATTACAGCCCCGTTAGAGGCAAGGTCCCCTGGGCTTGGAATCACATCTTACAGTAGGAGCCTCACACAGGCGTCCTCGGGGGGAGAACTGCCAGCTCTCAGTCGAGTGGGCAGAAAATGGTGATTCCCTACAATGGGTTTTAGGCCAAACCTTTCAGGGGGTGGAAACACATCCAACAGGTAAAACAATGCTGAGGCTGATGCAATCACCGCCGATACTAACCGTCCACACAGAGAAAACCATTAGATCGTCGTTCTGAAATGCTGACCACAGAGTGTAGATCTGGGGCTGCACAATTATTCTCAGATTACACGGAGTGTCAGCGAAGGCAATGCCTGCCTCTCAGAGGGCCCTGCAGTGATCCTTCTAACGTGCCAACATCTAACTGACAGGAGGCACGGCCAGTCTGTGTGTGTGTGAATGCCTAGGTGTGTGCACGTATGAATGTGTGTGTCCTTTTTAAATGTAACACTGAAAACGCTCAGTTCTCATGTAAACCCAACGTGGTCCTCCTGCCTGGGCATCTCTCCTGCTCTGTTCTCCTCCAAGCAGCTCCTCAGAGATCCATCCAGGCTCCTGTCATTTTGTGGTTCTCCCTTCCTCTCTGTCCTCAAAGACCTCTCCATTCAGCAGAGAGGTGGGGGAAGAGCAAGGAGGAGTGTGCTTGGAAGGATTTATGGCCCAGGCCCAGAATATTCTTCACTTTTACTGCTTTCTCTCCTAAGCGAGCTCTTAAAGGGCAATTCTCTCCGTGGAGCTCCACTAAGTGAGTAAATGTCAACAAGAGTGGAGAGCTCCTAGAATGAAGACTCTTTGTCTACTATGTATCGCATCTGCACCAATTAGAAAGCCAGTTTTCAGTCCACTGGTGTTTACTGTGGACACTCTAAATGGAAGATAGTGAGAGGGAGACCAGCAAGCGTAACATGACCCCGGCCCTCAGCGACCAGTCGGTCTAGCTGAAGAAACAGGACCTCCCAGCAAATAAAAATTACCAATGAAAGGATGACAATTAACAAGAGTTCTGGGGCGCCTGGGTGGCTCAGTGGGTTAAGACTCTGCCTTCGGCTCAGGTCATGATGCCAGGGTCTTGAAATCGAGCCCCGCATTGGGCTCTTTGCTCAGTAGAGAGCCTGCTTCCCCTCTCTCTCTGCCTGCCTCTCCACCTACTTGTGATCTGTCAAATAAACAAAATCTTAAAAAAACAAAACAAAAAAACCCAAGAGATCTGAGGAGGGCTTCACTGCAGGGAGGAGCTATCAGGAACAGGCAGGGAAACTGTCTGATGGGGTCTTGGTGGGTCTGTGGATTAGGAGGGGGAAAAGTCCACTCCAATCCACATCCACGGGGAACACCACCCACCGTGTCCTGGGGCTGGTGAGCAGAGCCTGGCTTGGGCAAGGAGCTTATCCAAGGGGAACAGAGCACACCCAGTGCCCCCAACCCTCCTCACGCTGTGCTGTCTTGCACATGAGATACTGAAGACGAGTTTGATTTCCGACTACCACCTTTACCAAGGCTCGAGTGTCTATGAAGAGTCTTCCTCTAAGGTCCCTGGAGGGGCAAACAGTTTCCTGTTTCTAAAGGATAATACTAGCACTGAGTTTCTCCTTGATGTCAAATATTTCACCCACTCCTCTTACTGAATATAATTCTTCCAACGATGGTAAAAGGTGCTAATATTACCCTCATTTAACAGATGAGGAAACTCCGTCCCAGAGAACAGTAATACTAACTGCTAATATTTCCAGAGCACTTCTCATGTGGCAGGCACGGCTGTGCTGTGTGTGTGTGTGTGTGTGTGTGTTTATGTGTAGCAGGTGCTAAGCTCTGATAATTCTCACCATAGCTCTCTGAGATATGGGAGTTCAGGGAAAGGCCATATCAAAGGTCACACAGCTCATGAACGTGGAGGCAGGACTTGAACCCTGGAACCTCCACCTCCAGAACCCAAGTTCGTAACCATAACATTATACAGCCATTCAAGTCACCTGCCTCTGACCCAGCTAGTGGAGGTCAGAACTGGAGTTTAAATAGTCAGGCTGATTCCAAAGCCAGTGGTCTTTCTCTCGCCAGGGGTTGGCAAATTACAATCCATGGGCCAAATCCGGTCTATTGCCAATTTTTATAGATAAAATTTTAATGGGAAAGAGACCTGCTCCTTCATTTATGTATTGTCTATGCAGAGACCACATGGCAGGCCAAGCTTAAAGTATTTCCTCTATGACTCTTCACTGAAGAAGTCTGCTGACCCCTGCTCTAGACTGTTCTACCTAAATGGTCCCAATGCTCTCTGCTCATCAAAAGCCAAGGTGCCCCAGTGCACAGAGCCCCCTGGGCCTTCATGCTCCTGGCAGTGTGCCCCCATGAGCCTCCTGGCTGTGGTTAGAGAGAAATCAAATGTCAAAGACATGGCAGTCCAGGCTCCCAACAGTACTGGCCTGTGGGGCATCTGCCCTTCCTATCACTCAGCACACAAATGCCCGTGCTGTCTGTCCCCTCCACTTCTGCTCCCTAACCCACCTTTCCCACAGGAACTCTCCACGGGTCAGGTGGGATTCCTAAAGACATGTGAACTCTGGGAACGGAGGAAAAAATCCTGCCACCTCTGCGTTCCTGTGGAGCATTTCTAACATAGCATCTGTTCAGAGCTCAGGGTCTGGTTCCAGACAATGGAGGCCTGAGGCCAGAGTCTCTCCAAAATTTTTCCTATTTCTCTCGAATGGGACTAAACCAGACTGGAAGTGAAGGCTCACAGACTGACTGCTACCTCTGGGAGTTGTGGTTGCAATGAATGGGCCTTTTTTGGCAGGCGTGGGGTGTGCCAAAATCTAAGAATCTAAGCATTTGCCACTCAAGTGGGTTAAGAACACAGGCTCTAGAGCCAGTGGTACTAAAATATTCGATCTGGAATTTATTAGCCAAGTAAACTAGAAAAGCTACTTAACCTGAGACTCAGTTTCCTTCCCTAAGTAGAGACAGTAACGTATTGAGGATTAAATGCTACACCCAGTGCCTCCTAGTACCTAGTAAGCACTCCATCAGTGGTAGTTACCACAATAAACTAACTAGCAGTCCTATTCCAAGAAGTTTATCTTTTGAGTTAGTTCCAAATTCCAATGAGCTTAAAAATCCCTTGGGAGGCAGAATAATGGAGATTCTCAGACCCGATCATCAGAGACTCCAGATTGGTGGTGGGTATGTGACCAGGCTGAGAATCTACGTTTTAAATCGGCTGCCTCTGCCCCAGTGATTCTGATGCAAGTAATCCATGGAACAGATTCTGAAAAACAATTCATCAGAAAACTCACTGTAGGTAGAGGGGTTTGATTACAGGTATATTTTTTTTTCCTCTTTTTTAAATCAACAGACAAAAACCTCGGGAGTGATGTAAATGCATCCTTTTAGAGGAATGATTTAATATACTATGATAGTTCAATTCACTGGGTTATTATAGAACCATTAAAAAGGATCAACATGAAAAATAATGCAGCTGTATGCAAAAAGTCAAACCAAATAATAAGATGAAAAAGAGCAAAATCCTTTGGAATTGTAACTCCTCTAAAAGCTATGCTTGACTGCTAACGTGGCTTGAAACACGTCAAAGACAGCTATAAAAGCTCTGTGCTAAGGTAAAGTGATGCTATTTCTGTAGAGCTATCTAAATACAGTAAAACTCTGACAAAGCTACAGATGGGGTCCAAAGTAAAAACTGCAGTCCCAGAAAATCAGAGTTGCGTTCTTGGGTGTTTAGGGAAATGACTGAGGGAGGCTGCACAGCCAGCTGGCCAGGAGCTCTGGACATTTGGAGCAGATCTGGCGGGCCGTGCTCTATCTGATTTTATGCTATCACAGGGTGCAACACTGGAAGGCTTGATTGCAGTATTTTTTAAACTTCATATTGCAAAGTAGCAATAAATGATTGTCAGGACAGTTCCTTAGCCATCTCAAAACACACTTTCAGGGGATTGCTGTGGTCTAAAAAGGCAAGTATTGGGGGCGGGGGTTGGGTAGAGCTGTCCCAATCACTCCAGCCTTTAGAATTTCACTGCAGAAAAAGGGTAGGGTTGCAAGAAGGTCATCACTCCCGCTGGGCCAACATTCTTCTGTACTGATTAATAACAACATCTTAATGTTTAGTGTCCTCGGCGACCCTGCAACTATGGCCAAAAAATTAGTTACTGCCTCCTTGCCTTGTCTGCTACCTCTTATAGTCATCCTAGGACACACGAGCACTAACTCTGCACAGCCCCATAAGAAGAGCCGACCTTATTCAGACACATGAAGCAGCTTCTTTCTCCACCCCTCGTGTCCTCATCTGGCACCTTCTTACTGAGTCTCTGGACTTCCTATGTTGTGAATAATACTCTCAAGCCCTTCGTTATGATTTTCAACACAGCTGAGAAGACGGTCAACCAACTCTTCAGGGGGTAGGAGGGGAGGGTGGAGGGGGGTAGAAAAGGACAGTTGGGTGGAACCTACTGGACAAGCCACAGGCCTCTGCGGGCCTGGCCAAGTCGGCTGCTCCTTCTCAGCCTCAGTAGTCTCTTCCATAAAATAACGGGCCGGAATAGATCCTGGATGATCTCTAAAGTGCCTTTTTGAACCAATTTGCTACAATTTGCTTAGTTTTCAGAAGACAGTGGGGCCAGATGATGGAATCAAAGTTACCTAAATTTTGACTTTCAGTCTTAAACCAACAGGTTACTTTTTCTTCTGCCAATGTCATCGTGCATATAAGAGGTTCAAAGATGTTTTTTTGTAATGAAATGTTATATCAATGATATACTTCAAATACCATAAAATTCACCCTTTTAAAAGTATATAATTCACTGGTTTTTTAGTATATTCAGAGTCGTGCAACCATCCCTACCAAGTCCAAAACCTTTCACTGCCCCCAGAAGAATCCGTGCACCCCTTAGCAGTCACTCCCTATTCCCCTTCCTCACCGCCTCTGGTAGTGACTAATCTGCTTCTGTCTCCACGGATTTGCCTGTTCCAGACATTTCATATAAATGAAATCATACAACATGTAGTCCTTCCGTGCTGGCTCCTTTCACTGAGCACTCTATTCTCAAGGATCATCCGTGTTGGAGCATGAATCACGGCATCCTTCCTTTTTATGGCTGAATAATATTCCATTGTTTGGATGTACCACATTTGGTTTATCTGTTCATTCACTGGACATTTGTGTTGTTTCCATTTTTTGGCAATTCTAAACAATGCTGCCCTGAACATGACTATGCAAGTTTTTCTAGGGGCATACATTTTCAATTCATTCAGAATAGAGTGGTTGGGTCATATGGTAAGTCTGTCTTTACTGGTCAGACTGGTTCCAAAGCAGCTGCACCATTTTACAATCCTACCAGCGATGCGTGAGGGTTCCAATTTCTCCACGTCCCTGCCGACAATTGCTACTGTCTGTCATTTATCTTAGCCTTGCTAATGTGAAGTGGTAGCTCATTACAGTTTTGAATCGCATTTCCTTAATGGCTAAGGACACTGAACATCTTCTCAAGTGCTTATTGACCATTTATAAATCTTCTCCGAAGAAATGTCTGTTTTACAAGGTTTCTTGTTGGGATAATGAAAATGTCCTAAAATTAGATTACAGTAATGGTTGTATAACTCTGGAAAATACACTCAAAATCACTGAATTTCCACATTAAGTGTGTGAACTTTATGGTATTTAAATTACATGCCAGTAAGGTATTTTTAAAAGACTAATGTGCATAATAATCACAGTGCAAAGAGGTAGTGGAAGAGACCTTTAAAGAGTACAGATCCTAAGTATGTAGTATCTAAGTACCCTAAGCCCAGAGAGGGAATCAGTAGGTCTGGGAGGGAACCGAGGCACCTGCATTTCTGACACACTCTCTGACCGAAGACCTCACTTGAACAAGGGCTGCTCTGGCTTATTGGAGCCCAAGACTGCCTCTCTGTAGGAAACCACTCTCGGAGGCCTCAAGGGTAGAAGGCTCCGAGGGACCTAGGAGAGGCCAGCGTACACTAATGCCGTTCGTAACAAACATTTCACTGTGCTCTTTTCTTTTCCCTTGTACTTTCCTGCATTTGGCTTGCCTCTCATTCTGTTCAGGGCACCCCTGGGTTGGGATGAATAGCCTGAGATGAAGTCACTGGGGGGGCCTGGGGCCTGCATGGCCCAAGTTCCTGTCGTGCCCAGCGTGGGGGTGCGGGCCGCTTGAGAGCACCTGTAGACGTACAGAGGCCCGTGACTGGGAAAAGGGCCACAGAGTCCAGGGCTTCTGCAGCTGGAGCTGGTGGCGGACTGTAAAGGCCTGGGACCACGGGCGTCAGTGCGACTCCAGTGGGCACGCGCACCAAGGGGCAGCAGATCCCGCAGAGGATCCAGAGATCAGAGTGGAAGGAAAGGCATCTTCGGTGTGGGTTTGTGAACGTGTGTGTGTAGCATGAGCATATAACACACTTTCATATAGAAAAAGATGTGTGCGTATAATATATATGTATATAAAACATTCACCAAATAGAGGTACATAGGCATATTTGCATACACACACATTAGCTGACTTGTGATGTGAATAACATTATGACCCCACTACCTAATTTACAGGGCGTGTATGTGCGTGAGCTCTCCAGACCAGAGTCACGCCGGAGGGCCAGCAACATAAATAGCTCTTCAGAAATTTTTAAAGCATTCTTAATAACAGAGGGACAATGACTCTTTCCAGAAGACAAAAGCGAGGCTCCAAGAAGTATGGTGAGCCGTCCCAGCCGACAGTGGTGACCAGGAAAAGAACTGGGAGAAAGAGCCAGTGTTCTTCCCACCACCCCACGCTCTTGACCAATCTCGACCTTCACTAGCCACTCGGTCCCAGGTTAACTGACAACTCCACACAGCAGCAGCAAAAAAGACTTTTTAAACTTGCATGTTTAAGTTCCCACCCAGGGCACTGTTAGGTAATAATAAGGAGCAGTCTTGAGAAAGGGAATTCTCATTATGGACTGAGCACAGCTGGGGTTCTGGAAGCCAAACCACAGCCCTCTCTTGAGCCAATCATACCCTTCGAGGGAGTAATTTTAAGAGCTGCTGGCTTCATCCTGACCACGGCAGTATCTGATCGTACTTACTTGAAGACCATCCTCTTGATTTTTGCCTTCACTTCCTGTTGGGATGAAAATGAATCCAAGGGGAATTCCAGACGCGGAGCGGAACTGAACTGGAGTGCCCCCACTCTGACCTGCAGGAGGAGACAGAGGGCCCAGGGGTCTGAGAGCGAGGTCAAGTCACAAACATTCCTAAGGGAAAAGAAGGGATGAGGAAGGTGAATGACCCTGCCTCCCCCCGCCCACTCAACCAAGACCAGCGCCAGGGCTTTCTCCGGCGTCCCTAAAAGAAGGTTCCGAAGACCAGGAGGAGCATCTGGAAGGAAACAGTGCGTCTGCCTGTGTGCTGGACCGACAACCACCACATTCTGGCAGCTCTCCCGCCTGGGCTGTGAGCATCCTCAGGGCAGGGTCTCTGGTCACACGTCCAGAGGCCTCCCGGGTGCAGGCACTGTTTTCAGCAATCTCGCACATTGTTTCACTGAACCCACAGAGGCGCCATCAATACTCACTGGCCGCTGGAGGAACTGAAAGGCAGAGAGGACTCAGGTCTGGCCCAGGGCTAGTGAGAAGGGGACCCGGGCCGTTGGACTTTGTGCCTCCGGCCCTCGCCAAGCCTCAGCTGCCCGGCTTGCCTTCTCAGCCAGAACGGGCCTGCAGCAGAAGCACCGGGGGTGCCACAGAAGGGAACCACAGCCACCGCACATGCATCCTCAGAGGAGGAGGGGGGCAGTCACCGTGCTGGGGAAAGGCCAGCTCTCCAGACCGCAGCCACACTGCAGGACAAGCAACACTGAAGCCGAAGTGTCTCCACAGGGGAAGGAGTCAGAGCCACGGGTGATGCCAAACAGACTTTGCAGCCTCATTCAGGAGGCCATTGGAGAAACTCCAATGCCTTCCAAAACCGGAGAAGGAAAACTGAATAAAGCCACTTTCTGGGCCCTGAGGACACGAGCCAGTCTCAAGCAGAAAAGGCTAGACACATTTACGCCTCCTCTCGAGGGCCCACACCCTATATCCAATCACTGGCTCTCTAAAACCCCTGAAGAAACTGCATTCTCAGCTGCTACACTATTAACCGTCCCCAGCGAGGGCCAAGATTGCAAATAGGCCAACCGATTCATTTTTAAGCAATAAGGCTGCCTTTTACCTACTACTTGAATTCCTTCACTGCTGATCACTGAGCAGGCCTGGTGCTTAGGAGACCATCAAAGCACTCAGCCCGCCCCGGCCACCTGCACCTGCTCCCAATGGATCTTGCTTTAACAGGAAGCTCTGAGGAGCTCGTAAGCATCTTCAGGAGGAAGAAATTTAAGTCTTGGGTGGGTGTGTGTGGGAGATAGACCCTGGAAAACAGCAGCAGAGAAGCTCAGGAGATTCTGAGGAACAACCTTTTTGAAATCTCCCTTGAAGTTAGCTTGGGAACAAGTGGCATCTCCAACTGGGGGGGGGGATGGGGAGGGGGAAAGAGATGCTCCAGTCAGCAAGTGAAATTGGGACAACTGAACAGCCACCTACAAAATAGAGGGTCAATCACGAATGGAGTCAAGATTTACACGTGAAAAATGTAACCGTGACTGTTCTAGAAGGAAACTTGAATTTCTTCATAACTTCAAAGTGAAAAAAGACCTTCCTATGCTTGAGATCCAGAAGCCATAAAGAAAAAAGCTGATAAATCTGTCTACAGAAGGAAAATTTCTACAGGGTAAAGCATGCCATAATGCAAAATGAAGACAAATGGAAAATTATTTGCACTCAAGTCAGAGGCACAGGGTTAATTTTCCCAATATGGAAAGAGTGTCTAGGAATTGACATGTAAAAGACCAACAACACATTAGAAAAATGGGCAAATGATATGAAGAGTGATCACAAAGGAAACACAAATGGCTCTTTAGTATGAGAAAAGATGCTTAACTGTACCACAGGGAGATGTAGCAAAAAGCTAAATACAATGTTTGCAGCAGAAGCTAGCAAGTTCTCAAACATTGCTGGTAAGAACATAAATGTTAATGCATCCATGGAGAACAATTTGTCAATATTTACTGGAAGTTACAATCGCAGGGACGCCTGGGTGGCTCAGTCAGTTAAGCATCTGCCTTTGGCTTGGGTCATGGCCCCAGGGTCCTATGATACAGCCCAGCATCAGGCTCCCTGCTCAGTGGGGAGTCTGCTTCTCTCTCTGCCCTTTGCCCTACTCCTGCTCTCTCTTACTCATCAATCTCTCAAATACATAAAAAATCTTAAAAAAAAAAGCAGCTACAATTATATAGGGCTACTGGAAATTCGTCCTACAAATATACTTCCATATGTGTGAAATAATGGATAAGCTAGCTCACAGTGTATTTGTAATATCAAGTGTCCATCAATAGGGGATTAATTAAACCTCAGGACGTCCTTATGACAGAATAAGCTGTAAAAAATAATACAGATCTATATTAATGCCTATGTTACCTATATACCTAGATATGGAAAGACTTCCAAGATGGGAAGAGAAAAATGTAAGGGATAGGACAATGAATATAGCATGATATACTTCATATTGCTGTGTTTGCATGAAGCGATTCTACAAGGATGCTCAAGAAAGCTGGTAGGGACGGGGCACCTGGGTAGTACAGTCAGTTACTTGGTTTCAGCTCTGGTCGTGATCTCACAGTTGTGGGATTGAGCCCGGTGTCGGGCCGCACAACCAGCATGGAGTCTGCTTAAGACTCTCTCTTCCTCGGCCCCTCCCCACCATGCCTGCACACACATTCTCTCTCCAATCAATCAATCAATCATTAAAAAAAAAAGCAGGTAGGAAAACTGGGCAGATGGAAAATATGTGAGTAGGAGGGACCCTAGGCATTGGATGTGTTTTAGCTCAACCATGTGAAAGGATTACTTAGTTAAAAAACTCCCTTGGGACCAGCAGCTGGGTGTATTTACTTGAATTAAACAGGAAGGATACAACTTCAAAACAAAACAAGATAGAAATAGCTTGAGTCAGTGGTTAAGGCATTTAATGTAATTGGTGGTTTGGGAGCAAAGCAGTTGCCTTTTATCTTTGGTTGACTGTATGCTCAGGAGTGAGCCTGCCCAGATTTCTCGCCACACTGTAATCGCTCTGCTGCAATCACTGTATTAGAGCCAGGAAGCGAACTTCTCAGCTTTTAATTGCTGGGAGGAAGACTTCAAACACCTTCCATCCACAACACAGCAACCGTAACAAGCCTTAACTTATATACCTTGAAAACTAAAGTTTTAGAGAGTAAAATAAGGCGCAGATCCCTTGCACACGGGGGAATAAGGAGGCCCAGAAATGCGGCAGCAAAACAGGAAGCCTCAAGCACACATCAGATGGAACCATCTTTAACGGCTCTCCCGCAAACACCCGTTGTTAGCATTCCAGCAAGTCTGAGCGGCTCAAGCTCAAGGTCCAGACGCTCACTTGCTCACCGAAACAGCCCCCCTCCCATCCCCTTTGCCCAACAAGTCTTGCTGTGAGAGAGATTTTCTCAGGTCCAGCCCAGATAGAACTCTCAGATTCTGTCTGAATCAAATAGAGCCACTCGGCACCCTCTTTCACCTGAACGTGACCATCTGCTTCCTTCATCTGCAGAAGTTTCCAGGGCTCTCTCTGTTCTGGCTTCTTGTGGTGGGTACTGAGTGGTTTGCCAATTTCTAACCTAAAAATCAGCCTCCGGAACATAATGCCACATTTTAGATGTGGTCTGGCAACACCAAGTTTTAATTCCCCGAACTCTGGGGACCTGTGGTTGACACAGCTGCACCAGCACACACCAGCCATGAAGTCTTTTGTGGTGGTTTTCTTACCCTCGTGGGGCACGCTGAGTTCCATCAGCACCCACCCCTTACACATTACACACACACACACAGTGCCACCATGCCAGCTGTCCATTTCCCATGTGATAGAGTGTGACTTCTGAGTGTCACCTCATCCTGACCCAGGGGCTACCCACTGGGAGGGACAAAGGACCTAATGGAGCAAGTCCTGGGCTCAGAGTCAAGAGCCTCAGTTCCTCCACACTTCTCTGTTTCTTTCAATTACTGCGTGACCCCAGGCAGTTACTTAGCCTCTCGGAGCCTGTGTCTTCATCTGTAAAGTGTTCACCAATAATCCACACAGCTCTTCTCTCCCAACCGACCACCCTCTGGGGCCTCAGGGCTCCCATTTCAGGACACACACGACATCACTGCCAACACCACGTGTTTGGTTTTTATGGCTCTTCCTCCACAAATAACTAATGAAAGAAACTTCATGAAGGAAATCACCTCCTTTGAAAAACAGGACCCTGTGCAGAAGAAGGTGGGGATTCAGCAGTCCGTGGCCCTGGCTCTTAGAGGACCCGCGGTGGCTTCACAGTTGGCACTTCCGGGCTGCTCAAGCCCCGATGGAATGGTGTCCGCTCTGGAGTCCTCGGATGGCCATGCCAGATGGCCTGCAGCCCGGGATGATGTGCTCACTCCCCCCAGATTATCTGCCATTCTGGAGAAAACCTGGCTTTCATTAGAAGCCACTTTTGCTCTTCAATCCTAGAGGTTTTTCTGGGATTAACCCAGGAACGTCAGCTTAGAAAACCACTTCCTTCTGCAACCTGTTTGTAAGTAGTCTCTAATTCAAGTCCAGTATGGCTTTTCAGACCAAAACACCCTTCTTAAATTTTGATTTCGGAGCAGGTTCACTTGGTTCAAAATCCATCAAGTATAAAAAAAAGTAAAACGGATGAGCCCCCCCGCGGGATGCGCACCCCATCTGCTCAGTTCCCGCCCTCCCCCTCAGCAGCAAACCACTGCTCTTAGCCTCTTTACAGATCTCGCCAAGCACAAACAGACTTTCTACCTCCCTTCGTTTTTCATAAAAAGTAACACGCTACATACACCATTTGCACCTTACTTTCTATTCTCATCTGGGTTGGCGCCCCTCCATCGAAGAGAGCTTCCTCATTCACTTTCTACAGCTGTCCTGCGTCTCCCTTATGAATGCACCCGAATGAATTCACCTGTCCCCTGTGAGTGGGCATGTGGATGACCCAAAGTCTTCTACGGTTGTGAACAACTCTGCAAGGAGTAACTGTGCAATATTTCGCATCTGTGGGTGTATCTGTAGAATAAATTCCATGGGGTGGAATTCTTGAGTCCCAGGGTCCAGGCCTTTGAAATTCCGACAGACGCTGCCCGAGTCCCTTCCTGGAGGTCACACCAGGTTATACCCCACGATCAGCGCGAACCCGTTTCTACAGATCTGCAGACGGGGCAAGTCACCAAACCGGATTTTTGCTAGTCCAGTAAGTGAAAATGGTATTGCGGTGGAAGTTGTGCCATTACGGTGAGGGAGGCTGGGCATCTTTTCCTATGTCTAAGGGCTGCTTGGGTTTCAATTCCTGGGAACTGTGTTCGTTGCCCATTTTTCTACCAGGCTGTCCCAAGATGCCCCTTTCAGCAGCAAGAGCCACCGTCAGCAGAGTCCGCTGCTCCTTGAGGGCGGCTCTCCAGAGCCCGGGAGAACACGAGATGAAGGAACGGGCTGGATTCTCTCCGGCAGGAGCAGCTCCTCTCAAGTGAACGTGCAGGGTGGGAGCTCCCCTTCACACAGGGGCTCCGCACCTCCGAGGGAGAGCTGTCGTCTGTCTCGGATGCTTTCCCTCTCCCGCGGTTCCGTAAGCACCTCTCCCTCGTGCGGCACCAAGATGGTGGGTCAGCCCGTGACTCACACGCGGCCAGAGCATCTTTCCTCTCTGACTACTGGGATTGGGCAAGGGATCGTCATGTGACCTGTGCCTGCCCGATGGGAGCCCTCCCTGGGGCCATCTGCCCTGTGTGCAGGGAAAGAAATCCATTTTCCTTTTACTGGGATCGGTAGCTTGAAAGGCAGTACAGGGCAAATTTGCCACCTAAGGAAAGCCTCCATGGGAAGGAAGCCAAACAAAGAAGGCAAAACCAAGGTGAAAAAGAGACAGAACGAGCCATCAGACCCTACCATGCCTAGTACCAGGACCCACCCCCTTGGTCTTCCTGTTCCAAGAGCCAGTAAATGTCCTCTTCTTCTTCTATTTGTTTTTTTCTTTAAAGACTTATTTATTTATTTGGGGGGTGAGAGAAAAAGTGGGCACACGTGAGCTGGGGGAGGGGGCAGACAGAGAGGGAGAATCCCCGCCCCCGAGACCGGCTCGGACCCTAACCCTGAGACTACAACCCAAGCACGTATCAAGAGTCGAATGCCCAACCCACTGGGCCACCCAGGGGCCCCTGTAAATATCCTCTTCTGCTTAGAACTGGATTTCTGTCGCTTGCAACCAAAGATGCCCTAATGCAAGGGTGACAAGACTTGCACTCACCCTCTCAGGGTTGATGTCCAGAGCGTCACAGACCATGATGGCAAAATGCTTAGACCTTTCAAAGCTCCCCTTCCCGACACTGTGCGATCCGTCTATCAGAAACAGGAGGTCCATGGCCGCTGAGCACTGCATCACTAGGGGAGAGGGGAACACAGTGGGTGACGACCGGCCTCCCTGCCTTGCGGTCCCCAGAGGGGCTCCCTCCTGAAGCAGAGTGGAGGCGGAAGCAGCTTCGGGGTGCATCTTAGCCCATGCGTGAAAATAACTCAGCAGAGGGTCCCAGCCAGAGGCAGGTCTCCTCTGCAGTGGGAAGTGCACCCTCCCCCACAGCAGGCACAAAGCTCACAAACCGGCCCTCGTGCCCAGTCTGGAGTCTAACTCGACGAGGAGTCTAACTTGACAATGCGAACGGAGCCCTGAGAGAGGAGGTGCTACTGGACCAGGGAGGGACACTGAGGAGCCTTGGTCCCAGCCCTTGGGGGCCATAATCTAGTCCAGGATCCAGCCAGACGCCCTGGTACATGAGACTGCGTTACCCAGAGTTCAAGCGAGGACAGCACTTCCTTTATGCCAGGCACTGCCTCCAACACTTTATATGTGCTAATCTAATTCTTTTTTTTTTTTAAGATTTTTTATTTATTTATTTGACAGAGAGAGACTACAAGTAGGCAGAGAGGCAGGCAGAGAGAGAGGAGGAAGCAGGCTCTCTGCTAAGCAGAGAGCCCGATGCAGGGCTCGATCCCAGGACCCTGAGATCATGACCTGAGCCGAAGGCAGAGGCCTTAACCCACTAAGCCACCCGGGCGCCGCCATGCTAATCTAATTCTTATAACCACCCTAAGATAGACTTTTTTTTTTTTAACAGGTTTATTGAGATATAATTCACATACCAAGGAATTCATCCATTTAAAGTATACACTTCAGGGGGCACCTGGGTGGCTCAGTTGGTCAAGCATATTCTGATCTCAGCTCCAGTCATGATCTCAGGGCTGAGAGACTGAGTCCTGTGCTGGAAGGGCTCTGTGCTGAGCACGCAGCCTGCTTGGGATGCTCCCTTCCTCTCCCTCTGCCCCTCCCCAACTCGTGCACTCTCTCTTTCAAAAATAAAAATATATAATTCAGTGGCTTTTAGTATAGTCACAGATACATTCCATCCTTGCCACAGTCAAATTTAGAATATCTTCCGTCACCTCAAAAAGAAACCCTATACCCTTTAGCTATCAGCTCCCCAGCTCCGCACCCCACTCCTAAATAGATGCAAGGTTTTTATTCCCAGTGGAGAAATGAGGAAAGAAGGACACAGGGCGATTCAGCAACTTTCCTAAGGCCAAAGTACGAGTAAGCAGTGGAGCTAGGAAGCAAACTCAGGCTGTCTAGCTTCAGAACCCGCACATCCGGGTCAGGATGTAGGAGAGCGGACATCAGAGAAGCACCAGCGAAAAGGCCCCATCCAGAAGGCAGTGACAGAGGGGGATTTCACCGGAGAGGGAGGGAAGGGACACGCAAGGTCTCTGGGAACAGGCTGGTGTGGCTTGAGCAAGTGGAGTAGATTTCGACAAGGGTGGAAGAGGAAGGAACATGGCGGAGAGGAGGCTGGCTGGGGAGACGGTGGTCGCACAGCAGAGGACCCCCAAGCAAGACCAAGACATTCAGCAACAAGGATTTACCCAAGGTTTTCACCCAGGATGGAGACCTGGGTCCGGCCTGTTTGGGGAAAATGACTCCAGCCACAATGTGGAAGGAAGACGGGAGCGGGGCAGGAACATTCTGGAGTCACGCAGAGGTCAACGTGGGGGTTTAAAAGGTTGACTAACACATGGGCTTACTTTTGCTGGCGGCTGAAATCTTCCCAATGGTCTCCCTGCTTACGTGGACTTCCTGAAGCGGATGAGACAGGTGTACTAGGAGAGAAGACATCAGAAGCAGTCATTGCGAGGCAGAGAGGGGAGGAATCTTAGTCCACATTATGTGACCAGAACCAACAGGCAGTAAAAGAGAAAACCGGAATGTGAAGGAATTTAAGGTGGTTGCATCTCAAAAATCACCAGATGGATGGCATAAAGAAACCCCTCCAATTACTTCACTTCCATGAGGTACCTTTGTATTTAAATTTGGGTATTTTGGAGCAAAAAATTAAAAATATACATAGAAGGCAATGCAGAGAGCCTGTGATTCAGAGTTTCGCCCCTGGTTAGGCATAATAACTGGGTGTGCAGCATCTTGCCATAACAATTAACCTTGGATACAAACATCCAATTCATAGACAAGCACAAGAGAAAATGTTTGAACAGGTGGCAAAACATTTTTAACCCAAACCATGAGATACCCTTTTAACTGCGAAATTAAACGACTGGCTTCTACATTTAACTGTAAGTGGGGAAAGATCAAATCGGGGGAAAAACCTTCCCAGTGGTGGCCGAGAACCCCGGTACAACCCTTTTAGAAAGCAACTTGGCCCAATGAACGGCGTGTCATAAAGCTGCTGACCCCCTTTGCCCTGCAGAATCGCACCTGGGAAGGGATTCAAAGGAAGAACAGGGAGAAGGGAAAAGGCGAATCAGGACTCTCCTTTCAGGGTGACTCGTGCTGGAGGAGTGGTGGAGATAACTAATACCAGCAAGACGGGGCCATGAGTAAACACCGATGAATTTGTTCAGCGTGATTAATATGAGGGCTGAGAAGTTTGGGGAGGAAGTTCGAGAATACATCTTCCATTCTCTCCTAGGATGTCCAGTAAAATGGTTACGATGGTATGTTTACAAGATAAACTCTGCGGGCCGGGGTGACACACCAAGGAAGCCCGGGGACTGCTGAGCACAAGCAATCGCGGCGGACTTCCTGAAGGATGCCCCCCGGAGGGCTACTTTGAGAAGCCACGTGCACACGGTTGCTGTTCCGCGGCAGAAGTCCCCGTGCAGACACTTGATCAGTGTCCACGTGCGGTGGGTAAGCACAGAGGAAATAACGGGCAGAGCAGGGGAGCAGGCCAGGCAGGGGCAGATGAAGGAATGCTGAGCACGGGGGGTGCTGGGAATGCGAGAATGGACAGCGGGGACGGGGAATCACACCAGGCAGGTACGCTGGGCCCAAGGGGCTCTGTGACTGCCAGGAAACTGATTGGGTGGGAGAAACCAAAAGAAAAAGTCAGGGTTTAGGGTGGGGAGGCCTCTTGCTTGAGATCCGCCCCCCCCCAGTCAGCCACCCCCTGGGCTCGGTCCAGCCCCATCTTCTCTGGCTCCTTTCCGCTCCCTACTCCCCGTTCCCGCTTCTCCCTGCCCAGCCGTCAAGCCCACGGTTTCTGCCCACCCGATGTGCCCTGCCCCCAGTCTCACTCACAGAGGATGGTTCTTGGCCAAAATGCTGAACCAGCCGTGGGCCCCACAGAGAAGAGCTGTCAGACAAAGACTGTTCGTGAGCTCTAGGGCCATCTGCCCCTGCGGTTTTCCCACCAGAGGCAGAAATAAGACAAACTACAAATAGACTGTAGACTGGGTTTGCAGGGAGGAAAAAAAAAACAAAAACCACCCTCGCACTTGCATAAAAAATGGCACGTGTTAAGACAGGCTAGGCAACACTTCAAAACCCGAAAATGCGCTCAATAATCCACAAACTGGTCTTGCAGAACACCGAAGGCTCTGCCCCACTGCACTGGGAGAGCGAGAAGATCTTGCCAGCTCCTGCAGCCGGCTGCCCGCTCTCCATCCCGCCCCCTCCCCACCATGCCCAGCTGCCGCTCCCATGGGCCCAGCCGCCCTGGAAGCTCCCGAGGGCAGGACCGCCCCATCCATCCTCCGCAAAGCCTAGCCCAGCTCTCTGTGCACCGCAGGTATGCACCAAGGTCTCCCGAATAAGTCCACAGAATTACTGCAAAGGGCCAAGGAGCCAAGGAATCTCCAAGGCCCTGCAAAGAACAGAAAAGCGCTGGTTCTTTTTACAAGTCTTACCAGCAAATTCCCCAGCTGGAGACAGGCCAGCAGCCCCTCCCTGAGGGGAAGGCAGAGGAGCTCGGTGACCAGAGACCACTCACTAAAGATGTCATCTAGAGAAGCATGTGTCTTTCGCTACCGTGTGCTCAGCGGTTGTGGCCTGTGTCAGGCTTCAGATGAGCCCTGCTTGTGCCTTGGGTGACGTCCCCACCGCTCCCCTATGACGTTACCTCAGGACTCTGCAGAGCTTCCCCCTGAACAGGGAGCTGGTGAATGTTGGGCTGATGTTTCCTCTTCTAACCAAAGCAGCCCCGCCTCTGGAAGCCTCCTACCTGGGCCCCAGAACCTTAATCTCCTCACGGGGGGGGAAGGGGGGTGCGGTAAGGAGCTGGCAGGGCTGAGAATCATCAGTCTAACTCTTTCACTCTCCCGATAAGACGGCAGAGGCCTGGCCCAATGACTCCTATACCGTCTCCTCACCTAGAGGAGCCCTGAGTGGTGAGGCCAGCCCAGAAGTCAGGAGACAGATGTTTGTCCCAGCTCTGCTCCCAACAGCTGTGGGACCGTGGGCAAGTCACAGGCCTCCCGGGCCTCCCCTGCCTCATCTGTCCAACCCAGACATGGTCAGGTCAAGCGCTCTGGACGGGGCTACGGAAGGCAAAGCTCTGCGATGAGCTAGAGCAGAACCTGGGCTGGGCCACAGCCTCCAGGGGCCTCATTCAGGCCCTGGCCCCAGACAGATCTCATTGGTCCCCAGTCCCCTGACCACGAAGCTACTGTGTTACGCCGCCTACCCCCACGGCTGAGGGAGGGAGGCTCGAGGGACTGAGCGACCACCCACCTTCTTCCAGCCTCTCTCATCTCCCCAGCCTCCAGGGAGCGGGTCGGTGGTGACGGGATTCAACACAGCAGGGAGTCTCAGAGCCCCCAGAAGACCCGGAGCTCCAGTGGGACGGCTGGCTACCCTGACCAACTTGTTCTTACCTGTAGGACAGCCTGCAAGACATTCTGATTCTTCCCTACCAGCTCATTTTAACAAGACTAGAACTTGGGAGGGGAGTAAAAACAAAGTTGATTTGCACCGTTATTCATTCATCCATGCACTTCTGGAACACTTCTGTGCACCAGGCCCGGTGCTGGGCGCCGAGCACCGAGATTACCCAGGGGTGAATGCATAGTATGTAGACTCTCTTTCTCACGGAGCTTCTATCTGGTACAGAGGATGGTCACTAAGTCTTTAGAAATTCACATAGAAGTACTACATAGCAGAGGTGCCCGGGGCTACAGGTCTTAAAGGAAATGACCTGACCTGGGGGACCTGGAAGAACTGTGCTGGGTGCTGGATGAGTAGTTTACCGGGTTGGCAGTGCTGGGTGAGGGGGTGATCCAGGCAGAGGGGTCACCGTAACTGAGAACCCCTAGGCAGAGAGGGATTGAGGGGACTGGGCAGGACTGGAAGGAATAAGGGCTGTGGTGCCGAGGGAGAGGGTACCAGAGGGTCCCTGAGGTGGCCTGGGGTCAGATCAAGCACAGTCTCTTAAGAGCAATGAGGTCTCATTTGAAAATTTTATGCAAGGGGCGCCTGGGTGCTCAGGCTGTTAAGCATCTGCCTTCAGCTCCAGTCATGACCTCAGGTCCTGGGATCAAGCCCCACACTGGACTCCCTGCTCAGCAGAGAGTCTGCTTCTCCCTTTCCCTCTGAGCCTCCCCACTGCTCGCTCTTGCTCTAATAATTTTTTTTTTTAATCTAGGCAGGTTGTAGTGGTGGAGAGGGGTCCAGGCATAATTGGATTTGCACTGTTGGTTTTTTTTTTTTTTTTAAGATTTTTTATTTGAGAGAGAGCATGGGTGAGGGGTGTGGAGGGCAGAGGGAGAGAGAGAATCTCCAGCAGACTGCCCATTGAGTGCAGAGCCCAATGTGGGGCTCGATCTCATGACCCTGAGATAACCTGAGCCAAAAACAAGCGTTGGATGCCTACCCAACTGAGCCACCCAGTGCCCCAGATTTGCATTTTGAAATGACTATTCTGTGCACAATGGGCTGGAGTGGAACCAGGTGAACCCAGGGAGACCAACTGGGAGACTACTGCAGTGGTCCAAGCACGAGATGATGGGGCTCACACTGGGCAGGTGGCCATGGAGTAGAGAGTTGCAGATGTATTTGAGAGACTTCTAGAAGTTAAAATCGACAGGATGTGAAGCAAACCAAACCCCTCAACACCTTACTCCTGACCTTACTCCTTACCTCCAGAAAACAGGAAAACGAAGAGGACTTCCAGCAACAGGAAAGAGGGCATGTTGATATACCTATAGAGCAGGACAGGAAAAAAAGCATCGGCAATTAGCTCTGTGCACCCCCACGTCACCCCCAAACGAGAGGACAACTATTCAGCCTTGTCGAGGGCACAAAGATGAACCTAGAGGCTCCTCCTTGCCACAATAACTGTATTAGCCAGGAAAAGACACAAACTCCCTAAAAGTCCCAGGAGATTTTGCTCCAACGACTTTGTTTCAAAGGACGGTCTAACAACTTTCCCAGACCCACCACCCCCCCACCCCCGCAGCTCCTTCCCAGACTCCAGGAAGGTATGCTCTGCCCAGGGTTAATAGTCCTGGGTCCTAGCTTGGCCAGGCCCTGACCAGCCCCATGACCTTGAGTAAAGCCCCTCCCTCTCAACACCTCCATTTCTTATGAGGAGTTAGAATCAGAGAGATTGAAGATTTGATTTCCAATGTCCTCATTTTCTGAAACCTTCTAAAAAGGTCTCCAAGCCTACACTTTCTAAATTATTTATAAAAAGTAATGTGGCTTGGTGCCTGGGTGGCTCAGCCGGTGAAGCATAGCCTTCAGCTTAGGTCATGATCCCAGGGTCCTGGGATTGAGCCCCACTTCAGGCTCCCTGCTCGGCAGGAAGCCTGCTTCTCCCTTTCCTTCTGCCCTTCTCCCTACTTGTGTTCCTGCTCACTCTCTCTCTGTGTCAAATAAATAAATAAAATCTCTAAAAAAAAATTTTTTTTAAAGTAATGTAGCTGAGGAAGCAACAAGAGGGTTTTTTAAAAATTATTGCGTAATCATGTTTATAGTACAGGTAAGATTCAGTTCCATGGGGCCTGATAACAATTTTTGAGGAAAATAAGGGAGGAAAGTAAGAGCTTTTAATAAGAACAATAGACCAGGGCGCCTGGGTGGCTCAGTGGGTTAAAGCCTCTGCCTTCGGCTCAGGTCATGATCTCAGGGTCCTGGGATCGAGGCCCACATCGGGCTCCCTGCTCAGCGGGGAGCCTGCTTCTCTGCCTACTTGTGATCTCTGTCATATAAATAAATTAATAAATCTTTAAAAAAAAGAATAGACTATAACTTTGATTCTATAAGAACACATACATGAGATATACTTCTTATTTTAGCTGTGAGGTCCAGGAAATGGATCCTTCATTACCTTTTCAAACACAAAGACATGATGTACAACTCAGACAGTCTTACACTTTAGCAAGTGTATTCACAAGAAGTGTAAGAACTGAAAGGGATCATACAGAATGAAATTTATAGACTTCCCCCCCCCCAGTATAATTTAGCAGGGAGAAATCTAAAAACACCTGAATAGGTTCTAGAAATTCTATTTTTTGCCTTGTGGGATCCAATAGTCATGAAAGGTCCCACCCTTTACATTAAACTTGCCCAACAACAACAAAAAGAAAGGCGGCCACAGGTAGGAAACTGGTTTCCTTCCATTAAACACATAATGCTGACACTCACTCGGGAGATAAATCCAAAGAGAAAATCCCAGGCAGAGACATGGAAAGGGAACCACTGCAGCCCCCCTCTCTCCCCCACCACCAGGTTCCAGAGAAGAGAGCAGAGAGCGAGGTGGTCGGTCACAGGTGAGGTACCCCGGGGGGCAGTCCAGGACAGAGAACCTCACTTCTGCCTGCAGTACCCAAATCAGAAAGTCCCTGTAACATCTCAGGTCGACAGCGCTCTCCTGCGGCTAAGAACGTGGAGGACCAGGCAGGAGGGCCAAGTTCTCCCTTGTGTATCTTGGGTCTTCAGACCCGCATGTCTCCACCGGCAGGCGTCACTTCTCCTGAACCCGGGGTGGGAGTTTCCTGCTCATCCTCAGCAGCTCATCCAAGTGCCCTCAACGTAGCTGGCGCTAAAACGAATTCTGTGTCCGACACCCTCCACCATCCCGGCTGGGGCGTTAAAAACACGTGTCCCTGCAGCAACGAAACAGAACTGGACTCCTCCTTCAGAGGATTCTGAGCAGGCAGCGAGCAAGAGCCACCTTGGAAATCCGCAATTCCCCAAGAAATACAGATGTTTTTGCAGGGAAGCTTAAAACGCGAGTCTCTGTGCCTCAAATGACCGCGAGGCTCCCATCTTCACCTAAGTGGCCAGTGGAGAGTGAATATGACAAGAGCGAGAAAGACAAGAGCTTCCACAGAGGGGAAGATGGACAGAGAGGACACAGGCCGGTGGGGCCGACACAGCTCCTGTGAGCTTCCAGCCCAGCACATGCCAGCAAGACAGACCTTCCTCTCCCCCAAAAGCACCTGTTCTTTCCTCTTGCTCTGTACACCAGATGAAGGACAGGCTCTCACCTGCTACCTGGGAGCCAGGCGGGGGCAAGGCATGGGGACACGGAGCAGTGCAATGCTGTCTACGCCTTAATCTGGCTCAGGATGATTTTCTGGGGTCACAGCCTCTCACCCTGGGCACGTGCAGGATCTTGAGGCTTAGTGATTTTTTTTTTTTTTTTAAATAAAAGCAGGATTCTAGCAGCCTCCCCGGGCTGCCATGAGGACACGGTGGAAGGAAGTACAGGAGGTTCCTGCCGCCTAGTGAGGCACTCAGGAAACATGGGGTCCCCTCCCTCCACTATGAGACAAACCAAAGCAACTCCTCCTCGCTCTCTTATGTGCCTCTGCATGCCCGGGTGAATGTCTTCCAGAGTCTTCTAAGTTTCTGCTCGTTAAAGCAAACTTTACATTGGCAATGTGCAAAGTAATGCAAGAAGTCCAACGCCTCCTGATAAGTGTGTAGACCAGGTGGTGCTGGCTCCGGGGCCTCAGCAGCACTCCTCTCCCCTGTGCCCACAGCACGGCCCATCTTGTCACACAGTCCTTCCGAAACTGCGTACTGACGGGTTCATTTCACCTGCCACGTGGCAAAAGCCTCAGGGATGGGGTCTTGGTCCCTGCTGGAGCCCCAGCTGCCCACACTGGTCTGACGCACAGAGATGAGATGTGAGCTTGCTGGGTACACTGACCACCATCACGCCGACTTCCACCGGAGTCTTTGCACTCACTACACTCCCTGCATTCTCCTTTATGCCAAGAGAAAGGAAATGAATGTTCCTTTCAGTGCTGGTGAAGTAGTAACGGCACTCTTTGGTGTCTGTTCCCAGCTGTTATCTCAAACGTTCCGTCTCCCCCCATCCCCATACTAATTCCACATTCTAAAAACTTTTCTAAAAAAGGATGAATTGCATAGTAAAAATCCAACAGCTACTACCATCTAGTGAGCAGTAAATATACTGTGTGCCTGGCTCGGGGGTCCATACTTCTGTCTTCTCCCTCTTAGTCCTTGCAGCCAGATAGTGAGTGAGTTATCCCCATTTTAAAGATGAGAAAACTGGGGCACAGAAAAGTGGTTTTGTCCCAGGTCACATAGCTAATCAGTGGATCGAACCCCCTCTAGCCTCCCAGTGATCTGTTCAACCCATCCCCTTCCTGATCCTGGGGGATTAAGGTAAAGGAACAGAAGCATAATTAAAAATCTGCCACCCGAATCCACCCTTTGGCAGTTTTCCACAAGCTAATACCTGCCAGCAACTCCCACACCCAGCACATAACGTGAGAAGGTTTCCAGAGCTCTCTGCATTCTTGAGCAAAGTAGTCAGGAGTGGTCTGCATCCCGGGGCAGAAACAGATCCCTCCTTCCCGGGGAAGCCTTGTCAAGCCTTCTCCATCGCAAACACCTCACTCGTCATTTGTTCCTTTCTGTTCCATTACCCACGCTAACCCCATGTTATTCCTGGCTCCTGGGGTGCTCACACATGTACTCAGCTGCTCTTCCCCCCCTCCCACGCCGTCCCCCCTGTCCCATCTTCTGGTGCCCCGCAGCACCCAGGACAGCAGGTGAGCAGGGCTCCGCAAAACACAGGGATGACACCTGCCATGACACAGGAAGAAGCGAGGCCAAAACAAGGATACCTGGGGGGGGGGGCGGGGG
>LNAC01000001.1:15624713-15659748 GCA_002007465.1 Ailurus styani
CCCTCGGGCGCGCGATCGAGTAATCGCGCCCCTTCCGAGGCCACTGGCGGGGCCCGGGACGCGCGGGCTCCGACTCACCGGGGCGAGCGCGGCGGGGAGCGCACGGCGGGACGCGGACGTCCAGGCTGCCGGGCTGGCCCTCGGGCTCGGCTCGGGCCAGGGGGCGCTGCAGGCCCGCGGGAGGGGCGCCCGGGGTGGGAGCCACGTGGGACACCTGTAGCTTCACCAAAGGGAGGCGGCGAGCGCGGCGCGGGCCGTGGGACGTGCACCGGGCGCTTCTGGGAACTGGGCCCGCACCCTTTCTCGCGGGTTTTTGTGTTTTTTTTTTTTTTTAAATACCCCGTCGGCTTGGTCGGCAAATAAAAGTACTTACTTCTGCACGGGTCTCCGAGCGGTGGAGCGGGGAGCACTGTGCCTGCCACCCGCTGTCGACTCCGCAGGATTCACGGCTCAGACCCATGCGAAAATGTTGACTTTGGCATCGCTTCTATTTGTCGTGGCAATTGCTGTTTACCTGCCTGTGCTATTGCAGGTGGGAGGTAATAAGCACACCTCTTTGGCCAGCGTCCTTGATTAAGTCTAGCAGGTGCTGGATTTTTAAATCAGAAGCCAGCAAACAAAAGGGTATAATGCCTATATACAGTAAGTGCTAAATAAATGCTGGCTATTCCTGCATCATCTGTAGTTAATTGTACTTCATCAGTAAAGGGTGCTCATTGCAAAAAAAGAAAATTCCGGTAAGGAACTTGCAGGACCACACCTATTCCACCACTCAGAGATAATCACTGTTATCAGTTTGGTGTATGCTCTTCCAGTAAGTTTACGTAAAAATTTACATTTTCAGTTCAGTCCATACATCCTGTAACATAACCAGCTTTTCTGTTTCTCTTCTTGAACATCTATGCTTTTAGCCACTACTTAACGTTCTAGTGTATTTAACCTATTGTGGAACATTAACTTTTAATCATGCAATTAGATATATCTGCTTTTTGTCCAATTACTTGGATTAAATGGCAAAAAAGTAAGTTTCTGGACTATAGAATACATACAGTTTAAGGCTTTTTTTTTTAAGATTTTATTTGACACAGAGGGAGAGAGATCACAAGGAGGCAGAGAGGCAGGCAGAGAGGGGCGGGGGGAAGCAGGCTCCCTGCTGAGCAGGGAGCCCGATGCGGGCCTTGATCCCAGGACCCTGAGATCATGACCTGAGCCGAAGGCAGAGGCTTTAACCCACTGAGCCACCCAGGCGCCCCAGTTTAAGGCTTTTGATGTGTATCTCAAACTGCCCTCCGGGAAGAGCAAAATGTTTCCTCTATTCCATACCCCTCCCCCATTGTTCTTGTAAATGTCAGTCCCGAAGACTAATTTTTTATGCTTTTCCTTTTCCTTTTTTTTTCTTTAGGATTTTATTTGACAAAGAGACAGTGAGAGGGGGAACACAAGCAGGGGGAGTGGGAGAGGGAGTAGCAAGCTTTCCCCTGAGCCCCCAAGCCAGGCTGGATTCCAGGACTCTGGGATCATGATCCCATCGAAAGGCAAAGGCCCAAATACTAAGCCATTCAGGCGCCCCCAGGCTTTTCCTTTTTAAAAAAATTCTAGGCACCTGGGTGGCTCAGTAGGTTAAGCCGCTGCCTTTGGCTCAGATGGTGATCCCAGGATCCTGCACAGCAGGGAGCCTGCTTCTCCCTCTCCAACTGCTCTCGCTCTCAAATAAAACCTTTAAAAAAAATTCTAAAAACATTTCACTTTTTCTGATTCTGGGTTGGTTCCCAACATTCCCAACATTAAGTTTCCAGTGCAAGTGACCTGTGGTAAGTAAATGTTGCAAACTTCATAGAAGTGTGGGGCGGGGGGGGGGGGGACGACTCATTTTTCACTTAATTCCTTCCAGTAACACTTACTGAGCACCCTACTGTAAAAACGTAAAAACATAGCAACACAAGCAATGCAGGAGCACCCATGCAGGGGAACTTAGCGGCAGGTCTAAATACTTGGCGGAAGGAAGGGGTTTCCTCTCTACATCTGAATGGGCATTGTCTCAAATGTAATGCAAGCCAAATAGGTCATTTTAACTGTTCCAGAAGCCACATTTAAGAAGTGGAAAGAACAGGTGAACTTACTATTAGCCCAGCAGATCTTGTGTAACAAATATCTTGTGTAACAAGTATCTTGTGTAACCAATGTAAAAGATATTTGATACAAAGTCTTCAGAGTCCTGCATTTTACATGTGTAACACAACTTAGTTTGGACTAACGACATTTTTAAAGTCCAATAGCCACATGTGGTGAGTGGCCTGTGACACTCCAGAGGTGTTGAGAAGGGCAGAACAAGTCCTGCCAAAAGTGCAAATTTCCCAGCCGACAGCCCTCTCCCCCACCTACTGTGATTGGTTGCTAAGCGAATATTTACCAGCACACCTTTACCTAATCAGGTTTACCTTAGACAAGTCAAATTTCAGTTCTGGATGTTCCTGACAGTTTGATGGCTTTAACTGGAGGGGGGCATTTCACATTTTCATTCCATGGTTAAGAAGTAAAAGCAAAAAAGAAAAAAAAAAAGTATTTTCTTCTTTGAGTTGGTGACAACATCTTAGGTTTATCAGAGTCTGATACTTAAATCATGGAAAAATCCCCAAACAGGTTAGCAGGAAAGTCAGCTGGTCCATGATTCTGCACATGTGAGTTTAGTAGAAACTAAGATTACTTTATGTGCTTCAAGAAAATTATATACTCTAACTTCAATTGTTAACTGTATTCGTACTTCGGGAAATGTGAATTCTACCTACACTAACAAAGTCTAAGTGGCTACAGATTTGGAAAAGAGTGGATGGTAGGGGCAGAAAAGAGAAAGTTCCTTCCCCCATGGAGTGGCTGAGAGCCCAAAGGCCAAAGGAAGAGATCCAAGTCAGGATGAAGAGAAGGAAGCTAATGAGCTCAGAGTGGACACGAAAGGAAGAGCCAGGACTGAAACAACGAGCTAAAGAGCATTTATTAAGTGAAAGAGGCAGACAAGGACAGCGAGAGGGCGCATTTTATTATGAAGTATTTCAAACACAGAAAAAACAAAACAAAACTCCTACACATCAACTAGATTTATCTGCTAGTAACATGGAGCCATATTTTTTCCAGTACCTTTAAGTCCTAAAAATTTATATTTACAGTAGAAAGCCCCTGTGTGTCCCTTCCCTATATCCCCCATGAATGTGGTATGAAACTTTCATGCAGGACTTATTTGGGAGGAAGAACTCAGGGAAAAATAAAACTACCCAACCTAACAGAAGAGCGGCTAGCAAACAAGAGCAGAGGCACGGGAGACAACACTGCCAGTCAAAGCCACAAGAGGCCATGCTGGAAGGCCAGCCTTTGCGGTCTTTCTCCTAAGGGATCATCTCCGAGAGAGACTGCTTCTGAAAGAGAAGAATCAACCCTCATTATGCCTTATTCACAAACTCTGTCACTATGGTTCTTAATTTCTATCTTAAGTGCAAGCAAACCCAACAGTCACTTTTAACTGAAAGTAACGCGTTCACGTAATTCACCGCCCCCGCTCCAGAGCTGCGGGTCAGCCACAGCCATTTGTGCTCCCCTGGGCGGATGTCAAACACAGCTGCTTTCCCCTTCAGATGGAAAAATGTTCTAGTAACATGTGTGCTGAAGTACTTAGTGATCACACCTGAGCCCCAGATAACAGTGTTCTGTTCTCATCACCACAGCACTCCTAGTGGGGCAATTTTAGGGTTAGGAACAAATTTCTACAGGAGAGACTAAACACTTACATTTGAAATGTATTTTCTCTGTATCTTGGAAGAACAATGTAAGAGAGTAAACATTTGACTACACTTTCACCAAAATGAAGCAGGTATGCTTAAGCAACCACATATGTAATTTTTTCTAATATAACCCCTTGGGGTTCCACGCCCTCCAGAACTGATCTAAGGACACTAGAGCAGAGAGGGAGCAGTGTGGGGTCTAAGACCTGGTTCCCTGTGTTTGGGGGGGTGGTGAGAGTGAGAAAGAGAGATCTTGGGCAGCCGTGCAAACTCTCGGAGTCTCAGCCTCATCGATAAAATGGGGTCTGCTTTCTTTTCAGGGTTGTTGTGATGATCAAATATGTGACTAAATGTTCAAATGCTTTCAAAATAATATATAAGGTGTTTTGCTATTTCAAATGTGGATAAAATACGTATTCCCACAGTAAAGGAAAAGCTAGTTCAAAGACTATGCTTTAAATCAAGTGGTTTTTTTTTTCTTTAAAGCAAGGTCTTCAATCTATGTAGAAACAAAAGAAAATCTAGCTTTCATCTTGTGATAGCACTTTCAAAACCCTTATGAAAAAGACACAAACAAAAAATGATTTGGCACTACAACTAAATTCCAGAAGTTCACGTCATTACATGTCCCTTCATCTATGAAGTTATTATTAAATTTAAGATTCTACCGTACTTTAAAATTTTTTTTAAAAATGTATAATTTTAAACTCAAGTACACAAGACAGCAGTCAGTATTGAAACTGAATCTATTAACAAGGACTGAAGGTTGTAACTGCCAATGTAAGTCAGCATTTTTAGAAATAACACAAAATTTGTGGAGAAAATGCATCAGGAGGCTCAGAACTGTTGCTCCAGGGTTAATGACACTCTGCTTAGAACTCAGTTGTACTTTCTTAGAAACAACAGCACAACTGTGTCTGAGCCTATGGAGAAGCCGGCTCTGTCCACACAGCAGGCCCCTGCCTGAGAGCTCCCTCGCCCGCCCGCAGAGGGCAGTACCGCCCAGGGCGCGACTTGCAGGCAGGCTGACAGGCTGCACTTAGCCAACCAGAGCACACGGGTGAACTGAATCAAAAGATCTCTTGCTTTTGGCTGGAATTCTATCAATTAGATAAGGCAGGAAGGACAATTGCATTTCAATCAGAAATTCTAATTGGCTACTGATCACGAAGTACTTGCTGAGGGCTATCTTGGAACAAAACATCCCAGACAGTAAAAAAGCAGGAGAACTGTTTACAGCTCAAGAATGATCGTCTGTAAGCACCAGAATCACCACGGCCAAATCAGAAGAGGTTTCGTTTGGAAATAAAATACACTATCAGTGCAGCCCATTTTCCATTCTTGGCCCCTTAGAACCTCTTCACAAAAAATGCTAAACAGGGGCACCTGGATTGTGTCCAACTCTTGGTTTTGGCTCAGGTCATGCTCTCAGGGTTTAAGATCAAGCCCTGTGTGGGGCTCTGCACTCAGCGGAGAGTCTGCTTGTGATTCTCTTCCTCTCTCACTGACCCTCCCTATTTCACTTCTGTGTGCTCTTTCTCTAATAAATAAATCTTCTTTTAAGAAAAATTCACGTCCAGACACAAAGAATTTGAGGCAAAGCTTTATCTCACAACAATTTTTACAAGACCCTCCACATTATCAGTAACATGAGCACTCAGAATCAAAACAGTAAGGTGAATGGTTGCAACCTGAACACCCCAGGACTCAGTCCCATTAACAGAGCCAAAGTAAGATTATCAAATTGAACCTAGCAAGACAGCAAAACCATTACAACCCGACCTCAGATCATCAGATCACAAAATAAAGAACACATCATCCGTTGTACCCGGACATGCCTGGAGATGTCCTGCTGATGGTTACAGAAGTGGTGAAAACATCCAATTTAACTTACTTAACTTTTTAACAACTTTTTCATTTCAATAAATTTATTTTTATTGGTTGGATTGTTTAAGAGGAAGAGAAGAATCTGTTCATGTTTTTCAACCTACGGGTAAAGAAAAAATAGTATTATTTAAACATTTCAAAAAATGTAAGGAGTACAATTTCACTTCAAGGAAATTCTACCCACTTGTTTCTGTAACTCTGTGCAACGGCAATTCATCCTGCATGTTTTTCCTAAAAGCAAAGACAAAAAGCCATTAAAGAATATACACCATAACTAACAAACTGAGGAGTCTGAATATACACAGCTCTGCCCCTTAGCCGAGGGTTCTAATGATAAAGGACTTGATCAATTAACTTCTCATTTAGGCTTTACTATTCTCTACTACTGCACCCTGGGTTTCACCAAATTAATCCCCCCATCTCCAAGATTTTAGGTATTTTGCCTATCAAAAATGGAGTATCTCTTTAGCCAAGGGTAGGCCTACCAAATCATCATCTTATGAGACAGCTGTAAGATCCAATCTCAAAAATACAAACTGCTCTCCCTTTAGCTCAGGATCGAAAGTAAGTTGGAAGTAATTCTGAATGCTAGACATTTCTAAAGCTCTCAGCATCAATGCTATCACCAATGCGATCAGCAATGCTGCTGAGGCTAAGCTAAGGAAAATCTGGCCTGGGAGGCCTACTTCTACCCCCTGGGTCCCCCGAGGGGGGCAATGTGAGTCACACCTTGTCAATGGATTCACAAGGTGGGGGGAGGATGAAGGGAAAGTGGCCACAGAGAGGAAGGAAAAACCAGGTCACCTACATTGATTAAAACCTGTTCTTAATTACGCTTATATCTGTCGTCAATTAAACTTGAAAAAAATACCTGTACTTAAAGCACTCTGCTTTTTAGATGTGATGTTTTTTGCCAGACCATATGTCACCAGCTTTTCGGCTATATTGATAGTACCATTTTCGGAGCATTTCTCAACCAACACTGTATGGACATTCTTGATAACTCCTTTTACTGAAAGCATTACGCTCTGATTCAACATGAAATTTTTAAGTAGTTCTATTACTAATTGAGAGCAACTTCCATTCAATTCCATTAGTCCTGGGAAAACAACTGAATATTAATCTTAGAGTCCCTTAAAAACAGATAAATATTCATCACATATATCGTCCAAAGACAATAAGGGTAAGTCTTACTTGGGCTGGACTTAGGTATATGCTTTGATGTACTACTGCTGTTGCATTTTTTAAAAAGTCACTCAATAGATACTCCCTGACCCCTACTATGTGTCAAGCACTACTCTAGGTCTTGAGGGCATAAGCAGACAACTGTCTGCTGCCATGGACATGTGTCCGTTATAATGGTAGAAGCAAACAAAATTTTCCAACTCTCTCCCTGAGTCAAAACCAAAGCAGACTACGAGGCAATGAGTGAGCTCATTATCTGCTGGGACCACTAGGTAATGAAATCAGGAGTAAGGGTAAAAAGCTACTTTAGCATTCCCATTCACTTTATTCAAACACCAACTGAAGAACTGAACACGTGGAGATACAGTACTTATTAAAGTAGTCCCAAATGGTGTCATCTCGGGTCTCTCAAGAAAGCACCATGACAGGGTGGAAGGGCCCCTAGGGAAGGATCAGATGGTCCAGGTTCCCCAGCCCCGACCACTTCTAGCAGCACAACCTGGGGCCAAACCCAATCTCCAAACAACAATGGGCTGACAATGTAATTTTTTAAGGATGAAATAAAGGATGAAGGACAGGATTTTTTTTTTGTAAACTCTGCTTGGTATTTAGAAATCTAGGCAGTTACTGAAATGCCCATTTGATTCAGACATGGGGTTATAAAACAGAGGAGAAAAAAAAAATCACACAGGTATCCCAATGGGAAAGTGACTTGACTACCTTCAAATGAACATTTAATAATTTGGAAAGGGAGCTCCAGGTGGCTGGTGGAAATTGGCTGCACTCTGGAAAGAGGCAGAGTTTCAGTGTTTCCGTAGTCTGCATAGAGTACTTTCACATCAGCATCTGATGTACCCAGAACAATGGCACGGTACCAGAAGTCATCACCTGAAAATATAATGCAATCTCAGGTGAGAAGTTACATGCAATGACTCCCTCCCTCCCTTAAGATAGTTATTCACAGTAACATTTACATTAGGGAGAAATTCAGGCCAACACTTCTGGTTAGAGTCCAGATGAAACACAAGGATCACCTCTACTCCTTCCAGATCCTACTCAAAAGACAATTATGTGATTAAAAAGAAAGAGGCACAAAACCACAAGGATAGAGGACAAGAGAGAAGACAGTATAATATTGGAAGCTGGAAAGCAGACAGCAGGAATGGAAATGATTTAGCAGAGCTCAACCAAAGCTGGCTATGGGGAAGCAAAGCAGCAGCATCTTCCTTTGCATCTTAAATCCCCAAGCCCTAATAATTAAAGCATTCCAAAGCAGTAGTTAGAATGGAGCTGAAAATGAGGACTGGGTAAAGAAAAACTTATTTTCCAAGACAACTGAATAGTTTACAAACACATTTACACATAATACTTATTTTTAAAGTTGCTGAAGATCACTTTTATGTTCACATGTTTTAATATTAATGCCCTCTCCACTTCAAGGCATCTGCTCCTACTCAAGGGCAGAAGTCTGGAGGTTTCTTCTCTAGAGAGGATGACCCAGATGGACGACCGGACTCAGGAACATGATGCAGCGCAGAGGAAGTTGACCAAGAACACTGTCAGGCCAGCTGTACACACCGAACAGCAGACAACCATCCCAAAGGAAATGCACTTCAAGATACCAACAGCAGGAGTCCCCAGGAAAATGACAGGGTCCAACAATGAAGGCCACCAGTGCACAAGTTCTGCCCACAAAGCAGCTTCCAATTAATGTCTGAGTGCCCCATCCTAAGTGAACAGCAAAGGATCACGAGACATCTGAAGAAAGCTTCCAACAGAGAAGACCAAACCAAACAGGAACTCAAAGAAACGGGGAGAAGACAGGGACAATTAGAAGGATACTAACGTCCCCAAACTGTCTTCCTTCCTTGATATAACAAGTCAATATTAAAGACACACACTTGAAAAGAAACAAAAAAGCTACTGAAACTAGAAACATGGTATCAGAAGTGGAACAAGAAATTGGAAAATAAAACTGAGGAACTTTCCTGAAAAAATAAGCAAAAAAAGGTGAAAGAGAAAAGAGGAAAATTAGCAGAAGAGTTTCAAGTCCAACATTAAGAATATTTGGAGTTCCTGGGTACCTGGGTGGCTCAGTCAGTTAAGGGTTTGACTCTTGATTTCTAACTCAGATCATAATCTCAGTGTGAGATCGAGCCCCATGTGGGGAGTCAGCATAAGATTCTCTTCTCCCTCTCCTTCTGCCCCTCCTCCCCCTCTCTCTCTCCAAAACAAATAAACCTTAAAAAAAAAATGTGGAGTTTCTAACATTACATTTTCTGTTCTGTTAGAAAGGGAATAAAAAAGATATAAGAAAAAAGAAGGGAATAAAAAAAATTCAGAAAACTTTCTCAAAAACTGAAGCTCATCAATTCCTAGACTTAAGGGCCCACCCACTAAAAGTGTCCAATGCAATGGTGAAAACCAATACCAAGTCACATCACGGATTTCAAAACATGGAATGAAGATATTATTAAAAGTTACAGAGGGGAAAAAAAATACGTACAAAGTTTGGAAAATCTAAATGACCTCTTTTTTGACCAGCAACATCAACAGCTTTAATAAATAATAAAAGTGGGGCACTTGGCCAGCTCAGTTGGTAGAGCTTGAGACTCTCAATCTCAAGCTTGTGACTTCGAACCCCATGCTGGATGTACAGAGTATTTAATAAATTTTTAAAAAAGCAATGCCTTCAAAATTTTAAGGGAAAGATGACTTCCAATTTAGAATTCTCTGTTTAGGCAAGCTATCAATTAACTATTAAGGTAGAACAAAAACTTTTTCAAACATGGGAGAACATGGGGAGAAGACAGAAAATGTATCTTACATGTACCTTTTCTCAGTTTCTGGAGAATGGGATATACCCAAATATTAGAATAAATCCAAAGTAAGGATTTCAGAAGACAAGGTGAGATGAGGGAGGAAGAAACTGAGAAAACACAGTGGGATGGGAGAGAAAAATGAAACACGAGGGAGTGGTGTTGAAACAACCCCAGCAAGATGATGAAGAAAAACTTCCACAGCGATGGCTCACATCTGGAGGACAAGCAGTCTGGCTAGGAGGTCAGAAGGTAGCAAGCACTGGCAATATAATAAAAGCTGATAAAGTACATGAAGTTTCACTGGGAGAATCTGCACCAATGCAAAGAACTGAAGACAATCAGTGAAAGTATACAGAACACTAATAACAACAACAAAGAAGGCAAAAGAGGTATGTATCCGTGTATCTCCTATGTCATAGTGTACTACGTGGCTAGGCTATGAACAGTGTTTATGCAATTCCAATAAAGTAATAGAGAATACTCATCTAATGAAAAATTGTGACATATTTCTATCAGGAAAAAAGGGAAGGTTAAGTGTAGATCCTATTATCATACCAAAGAAAAACAAAACTGAACATAATACATTTAACTGTAAATCTAAATTTAAATTTAACTTTTTTTAAATGGACGCTATGTGGGCAACAGACCAAAAGCATTTTAAGTCTGTTGCTGGCAAGAGGAAGATGAAACTGGCCCACTCACAAACTTTTGACACATATGGACATCTCTTTAAGATGCCCACAGAACAATATGCTTCCAGAACTTACAATTTATATCCTTTGACTCAGGAATACCCCAAATTTCTGCCCAAGAATATTCACTCCAAGTATTGTTTTTACTAAAAGAAATTTGTTACCATGAAATATTAAACAACAGGACCATGGTTAAGTGTACCTGATTCAACAAGTCTGACTTTTGAAGGCATTTAATTCCTTTTTTGAGTATATTAATAAAGTCCTATAAATTATTTGCAACTCCCCGATATATAAATATATTATTGGTCCACCATAATCAGTAGAGTTATCTAGAGCTGATTATGTCAAAATACGGACAGATTTGTAGATATCTACCTAAAACTTTACCTAAATATAATCTGTGGTTATGAAACAGAAAAGATGGATGACCCTAGCATATGAATTAAACCTACAAATTTGTTTTTAATTTCTTAAAATTAAATGTGCACCTAATATAACAAAATACACAAGATTTCATGTAATAGAGAACATTTCCCTTTAACGATTTTTTTTAAAGATTTATTTATTTGACACAGAGAGAGAGAGAGAGAGAGAGAGAGAGAGAGAGAGAGAGAGAAAGAGAGAGATCACAAGTAGGCAGAGAGAGAGGAGGAAGCAGGCTCCCCGCTGAGCAGGGAGCCCGATGCGGGCCTCAATCCCAGGACCCTGAGATCATGACCTGAGCCGAAGGCAGAGGCTTTAACCCACTGAGCCACCCAGGCGCCCTCCCTTTAACGATTTATCTAAAAGAATCTTACTTGTGTATTTGGCACAGCACGCATCTCCAATTTTGGGTCTGTAAGACACTCGGCTTTTCTGAGTATTGCAATATTCTAACAATTCAGCTGTCAATAAACGCAATCTTTCCTGATCTTCTGAAACATGAAAAACCAATCTTTTGTGAAGAAATATTCAGTGCTACTGTTTAGACAGTATACAAAAAGTGTCAAATCGAATCACCCAAAAAAACCTGTTTACATCTACATTTTTAAGAACACATAAAACCACTAGTGGTTACCTTGTACAAAAGGGATCGAATACTGGGAGGGAGTAAGGAGGAAGCTCCTGGAAAGCTAATTTCTAGATCAGAGTGGTTATACGAGTGTGTTCACACTACAGAAATTTATTAAGTCATACTTTCAAAAATTTTTCAGTATACTTTTCAGGAAGTGTGTTATAGTTAATGAGATAAAACGAAGTACTTCCAATTTATCAGGATTCAATAACCGTAAGTCCCTGTTTTCCACCACACAGATTAAAGATGATGATTTGTAATACTGAAGATAATTTAAGAGCACTTGTTGGTATCACCACAATCTGTGTTTGACAATTTGAAACAAAGGTTCACTTTCTCAGCCTTCGCGTACCTGTAGTTATTTTGAAGAGCCATCACCCAACTTGCACTAATTCTCTTCTGACACAACAAGGGTAAACTTAAACATATTGAAGAGATTTCTTAATTATAAACTTCCATGAAACAGGAAAACATTTATATGCTACTTTTCTTTAGGATTAGGTCCAGTACAAAACATTTCTCTAAGTTTCTAAGATAGAGTAACAGTGATTACAGACTGGTTTATAAAGTATTCTTTCCATATAATGAATTTTCTTAAAAAGTCATAGATGGTTACTTTGTAATGTGCAATTCAATATAGATAGTACCTATTTTTTGTGATAGTATCTCTTTTTAAACAACAAATTATACAGCAATTAAGAACACTATTTTCTTTAAAAAAAGCTGTAGATTAGACTGGGTTGGGTAGGTGCTAACTGCAGGGCATTTCCCTTCATGTTTATTTTATATTTATGTTTGTATAACTAAATATGCCTCAAGTGTTATGGTGGCCAATTATTCCTTAAAATAGTGAATAAAACAAAAAATCACCAGCCTCCCCTTCTCTCTCACTTCCTAAAGAGTTCAGATAAGAGCATTCATTATACGGTTAAAAAGATGAGCATAAATAGGTCTCAAATTTTGGTTTCTTACCTGGCATCTCATTTGGTAGAGCATAAAACAAGTGTGGGTTTATGATTTCCAATACAGTTGCTTGTACGGTTTTATTAACCGGCAGTTCTATCGTCCTCCACTGCTCAGCTAAAGAGATGGCTGAAAACACAAAAAACAGATCTTGTATAAAACAGATTAAAGTTGTTATTCTCTCAGTTATATTTTTATTCAATTCATTCGTCAACTGAATAAACATTCACAAATCCCTAAAATCAAAATCCGTATTTTCACAAAACAATCTATTCAATTTGAGGGACTCCATGTTACAAAAAAGTCCAATCTAGAATGCGAATCTTTGATCTGCTGTACTTCTGTATTATTTCTGTAATATATTTCCATTTCCATAGTATATTTAATGTAAATCTTATAAATGATTCACACTGTAGGGGATACATTACTGTACGATGCAAGACTACCTGATCAGTAACTACAATAAAAATGAGTACAGTGTTTAATAAAACCATGTTTCAATAATTATTTTTTTTAAAGATTTATTTATGAGAGAGAGAGTGTTTGCACGAGCAGTGGGGGCAGAAAAGGAGGTAGAGAGAGAGAATCCGAAGCAGACTCCACACTGAGCCGGAAGCCGGAAGCAGGGCTCAATCTCATCACCTGAGGCTCTCACCACCTGAGCTGAAACCAAGCGTCGGGATGCTCAACCAACTGCTCCCCTGAGGCACCCCAATAAATACTGATTTTAGTAACCTGTTATTAACTTATTTCCAAAAGCATGTATTCCTACAGAAAAACTGCTAGAAAAATTTTCATAGCCTATAAAAGCAAAGGATAACATAAATTTAAATAACAAATCAATGGTTTAAACATGTTACCTTGAAGCCCCAGGACATCAACTTGAAGATCACGTTTACTAAAGGGCCTATTATTTGGCAAGTCTTTTCGTGGTGAACTAGTTTTTAAAACCAGATGTTCATCAATCAGAACATCACTAATTATTCTGGGATACGAAGTGTAGAGATCAGTGAGCTCGATTCCCACTCCCTGTCCAGTGATTTCAACCACTCGGGCTTGGAGTTTTATCCCTGCAATGCACATCTGAAATCTTGCTATGGCTTCTTCAGTCCAGTGTTTGTTTCTAGGCTGTACATCTGGCAAATAAGAAGAGCATTAAAAAGAATTCTGCTCCCAAGCTTCATTTTTTGCTTCAACAGTGTCTGGGACTGGTCCCTGTCAAGTGTTGCATTTGGGTCAGCGATTTTGAGTATCTTTTTTCAACGTTCAATTAGATTTCCACATCTCTCATGCCTGAGTTACAGATAATGCATTTGTAAACATACTACTAGATTTTTAGGAGGCTCAGAAATTTTCCTTATTTTTCCCACTAATATATCTTTACCTGGCATTTTTCCAATAGGTAAAAATAGGGTTAGAAGCCACCATTGTGTTCTGTGACATATATGATGATGAGTTACTAATTATGCTGGCAGAAGAGCTCAATCATACACCTTCGCTTCTGTGGACAGTTTTCTAATGGTGATTTCAAAATATTATTTTAAACTCCTCACCAAAAATTATTTTTCTGATAATTTTGGCTAATACCCTTTTTTTAAGAACAGTAATCCTCAAACTTAAGTGTGCATCTGAATTACCTAGAGGGCTAAATAAAACAGATGTCAGGGCCACATGCTAGAATTTCCAATTTAGCAGATCTTGGTTGGGGACTGAGAATCTACAGTTTGAAGTTCTCAAGTTGATGGTGCTTGTCTGGGGGCCACATTTTTTTTTTCTAAAGATTTTATTTGACAGAGAGAGAGAGAGAGCAAGCACAAGCAGGGGAGTGGCAGGCAGAGGGAAAGGGAGAAGCAGGCTCCCTGCAGAGCAGGGGGAGTCCAATGTGGGCTCGATCCCAGGACCCTGGGATCATGACCCAAGCCTAAGGCTGTTGCCTAACTGGCTGAGCCACCCAGGCACCCTGGGAGCCACATTTCAAGAAGAATGGACATAAAACATGGTAATTAAAAATAATCTGAAACATACTTAGTGTAGTAAGAAAACATGCAAAAGGAAAAATAAAGAGCATCTATGCTGCCAGACATGAGCACTATTAACATTTTGGTATCCAACCTCCCATAATTTTCATGTGCATATGGAAAGACCCACATGCACATACATACTCGTCTCTTTTATAAAGAAACCTTTGCAATAATAATAGCTCTTACGGATATGATGCCAGGTAGCGTTAAGAGCTTTATATTTTTCATCTCTATTATTCTTAATGACTCTTTAAGGAAGATATTATTACTTTCCAGATGGGGAAACAGAAGCACCAAGAGTTTGAATCATTTGCCTAAGACTCTCATAGAGGTAGCAGAGTTGGTTCCAGAGTCTGTCTTTGTAATCACAACGCCATCCTGAATCTCTTTTATAAAGTGCATGCTTTATGTACCTCATTAACAATCCTTCATATTAATAACCCATGGTTAACATCACTTTTAATGACTGTATAAGAGGAAACACTTAAATCGAACTTTGCATGTCAGAAAAATTCTATTTCCAAGCGTTCATTTAATCCTCACAACAACCAACTGAACTAGGTACTATTACTGTCAATTATTCAGACCATCATTAAACCAATCCTCTGTAACTGGCCATTTAGGTGGGTTTGGTATTACTGAAAGCAGTATAATGAATTTCCTTGTAGGTAAACTGTGAAATTCCAAGATCACTTCTTTGCAATAAATTATTACAAGTGAAAATGCTGAGACAAAAAGGCAGGAATATTTGAAGCTCTTAAATCCTGCAAAATGCCTTCAAGAGAACATATTAGTTTTCACTCCCATCTCAGGCCCAGAAAAGCAGCTGTTTCATTACTTTAACATCAAGACTGAATATTTTAGGCAGGATCTTCAAAAGTACATTTCTAAACCGTATAATATGAAGAAGGACCTTCTAAATTCACATATTAAAATTATAGATGTTAATATTTAAAAGTACATATACCCTAAGTATTAGAAGACAGTTGAGAAAGTTTCTTATTCACCATACCTACTAACCAGCACCGTATTCCTTGAAATGGAAGTTTTAAAAATTTGGATGGGATCATTTGGAGTTCATCTGCAGTAACTTCTTCCACGTTCCCATAATCCACAAAATGGACTTTAATGTTTCCGCCTGGTAAGATTTCCTTGACTAAGGCACGATACCAATTACCATCACCTATATACAACACAAAGTTTATAACATGGAACATTACTTCCCTTCTATTAACATCTGAAATTTTCATCTTCAAAAAACAAATCCTTTGTCTAAAGTAACTAAATAAATTTGCTCTTTCTTCAGATGATACCTTTAATTTTTCATTCAGAAATCCCTAGAATTCTCAAAATCCCCAGATTCTCAAAATCATTTTTCAGAATACATCCAAAATTTTTACAGCACCACACTTTAACATCAGATGTAAATTAAAGATTTCATTCATCACCTATTCAATAAACAGAATATGAAGTGAAGGGAAGACTGCATAACCTTGAACATATCGGTCAATCTGGAAAGATTATAACACTCTCATAACAAATTTTTTACTTGTTATCAGTACAATAATGTAAAGAGCAAATAGAAAAACTCATGCAATGAAATTAAGCTATTTCACAAAATATACTTTCACACTAAACAGGCACAGGGTGACCAGAAGAAACAATGAACCTGCAGTGAACAGGTTTCCCGTTATCTAATTTACTTTAATATCAGAAATTCTGGAAAGAAAAGCATTTAACAACAAAGTTAAAGGTGAGGTAAGAAAGTTTCATTTGGAGTTCCTTGCTACAAAGAGAAGATAAAACATGATATTTTAAGCATTCATTTAGTCTTGATTTTGAGAAATATTTGCTTAAACATCAGGAATAAAATAAAAACTAACATTATAACATTAAAAATAAGGGCTGAACGTCAGGAAACAAAAGTCTCTATCAATGAAGTCAAGATTCTATCAACTGCAACTTACCTGCAAAAGAAGCACAACATGGTTGCCCTACTTCTGCCTTAAAATCACTGAGCACCTTCTGCTGGCAATATTCTGCTAATGACTTATTCAAATCATTGAGTTTCTTTAAAGCTGAAAACACAATACACATACAGCATTCAATATTTAAAAAGCAGACAGAATACAGATTTTCCTCTAAAGTTGGGAAATGTTTTGATCATAAAATCTCAGGTACAGGGTCGCCTGGGTGGCTCAGTTGGTTAAGCAGCTGCCTTTGGCTCAGGTCATGATCCCAGAATCCCGGGATCGAGTCCCACTTCGGGCTCCTTGCTGGGCAGGGACCCTGTTTCTCCCTCTGCCTGCCACTCTGCCTGCTTGTGCTCGCTCTCTGACAAATAAATAAATAAGATCTTAAAAAAAAAAAATCTCAGGTACGTTACCAAGCAACTATTAAGTACACACCAGATGACTTTCTCTTCTCCTTAATTGGGAAAATAAGTCGTTACTAGTTAAGGCTCTTGGTACCCCCTACTATGGCACTGTCATCAGCATACCAGAGCACAAGCTTTGCACGGGGATCAGGAAACTGTGTAGGAGCCTGTACAGAAAGTGACAGACAAGCTGTCCTGAAGGAGGACACAGACGCATTGAGAGGAAACGCAGAGGTGAGCCGTGTGTGCTCCCAAAGCTTTCAGAGAGAAAGAGGACAGACAGGGAGAGGGTAACTCCAGAAGGAAGAAATGGCTCTGAGATAAAAGTACAGAATTAAGCTGCCCAAACTTATTTGGCAGGAGCGGTTTGGCAAAGCAGGGAAGGTGAACCACTGAAGGACACACCAGCCATGTGCTGGGAAAGAGAAAAACCACAGAGGGCTTTAAAATGCTGAGGGGCATCCTGGGTGGCTCAATTCAGCGTCCAACTCTTGATTTCGGCTCAGGTCATGATCTCAGGCTCCTGAAACCGAGCCCCGCATCTGGCTCCCTGCTCAGCGGGGAGGCTGCTTCTCTCCCTCGACTTCCCCACCCTCCTTCCTCTGCACCCTCCTCCCCACATGCTCTCTTTCTCGAAAATAAATAAATCGTAAGAAGAAGAAGAAAAGACTATGTGAACTTATCAGTCCAAGACCTAGGGGAAAATAAAAGGCGCAAAAATCATTTACAGTATTTTACCATTTATGCCTATACAAACAGGGATACATCCATACAAGCATATACATAGAAAAGATATTTATTATTGTTTACTTATTCTGAAAAGATACAGAAAATTGAGAGTGGGACTGGGTAAACTATACATTCTTTTTAACTTTTATTTTGTACCATATGCTTATATAACCACCTTTGAAAATAAAAACTGACTTCGAAAATTTTTAATTTTATGCTATATGAAATAGTGGTCAATCTACCAGATGATTCTGAAAGGAAGAATGACAAATCTCACAAACTGGGAGCCAGGCAGGGCCTCAGGCACCTAGTTTAACGTCCTCATTTGGTAGAGAAGAAAGCCAAGATTTTAGAAATGTTAAAATTAAGGATGCTCACAATAACAGCTCAAATGGAAAGGAAAATACAAGTGTGAGGATGTGGAGCGACTAAAGCTCTCAAACTGACAGCTGTCACAATCACTTTGGAAACTTTGTGGCACTCATTGATCAAAGCTGAAAATCTAAATACCCTTTAGAATATAGTCAGTCATTCATTCCTGGGTATATATTCAAAAGAAGCACATATCCGTGTGCACCAAATCTGTATGGAAATGTTCACACCAATATCATTCTAAGGCTCAGAAACAGAAACAACCCACATGTCCAACTCTATAAAGAAATAAATTTGCAGTGTCATTCACACAGTGGAACACAAGCTACTACTACATATAAAAATGAAGACCTGATCTCACAGACAATGTGAAAAAAACGGCAAACCACACAAGTGTACATACTGTATGATTACATTTGCATAAAATAAAGTTCAAAACCATGAAAACTATGCTATTAGAAGGCAGGATAGTATTTACTTTTAAAGACAGAAGTGGCAGTAATCAAAGGAGACATGAAGGAAACTTCTGGATTACTGGTAATGCTTCATTTCTTGACCTAGATATTGGTCATTCAGTGTTCTGACTTTGTGATAACGTGTTAATGCTGCACTATTTGTGCACTTACATATATGCATGTTATGCTTTAATAAAATCAACCACTTAATTTCCAAAAATGAACTTAGAAGACATTCCATGAAATCGAAACTGGCTTAAATATAGAGAGATTTTTTTTTTAAATAGACATAATGGCTTAACATGGAATAAAAGGCAATTAAGTTTAATCAAAACTTTCTTATAAGTAGAAATACTGACTTGGCCCTTCTTGGAAAGACAGTACTTCTATTATTGAGTAAACTCCTCTTATTACCACATCAACGTATTTATAAGGGAAATAAATGAGAAGAGTCCACTTACCATCCTCTTGAAGCACATGGCAATAAAATTCTCCAGGACTGTACATCATACAGACCACAACATCTACTGTTTGGTCAACAGCAAGTTCAACCCACGTCCACTCCAGTGGATTTAGCTTTGCTTCTACACCCAAGGGAACTATTAAAAAAAAAAAAAAAGAACTTTTGCAAAACAAATGGTCAAAGTGGGGATGGGAGGTAGGGCTGGTGAGGAATCTGCTTTTGAGGAAGTGAATTTCCAGGGACTTTGAGTGACATCTGCCAGTGACCCATAGGTTTTGTTTTTTCAGTTTTCCAACACACTCATGATGTATTTAAATGAATGCTTGATTCAAAAAGACAGAAGACACTCAACATCCATTCTTTCTGAGAGCATGGGAACCCACACGTACACAAGCCATCTGGGTTCCAGCACAAACATGCAGCAGACATCTTACTCACCGCTGGCTTCCTTCACACCACTGGGTTTCTCGGCCAGCAGCCCCGTCTCTCGGACAGCAAAGCCGGCGTCCCTGAGAGCCTGAGCAATGCTGAGGTGAGGCGTCACGGATTCGTCTATGAGCTCCACCAGGGAGCTGTTCTCCAGCTTATGGGCCACTTTCACCTTGATCATTTTGTTCTGCACAATTTTTTTCATCAGACAAATAGCTTCTGGAGTCCAAATTCCTAATGATGGCTTTACTCCTATGAAAGAATTTTTAAAGAATGTGAAAATACTTCTTATAATGAGCATTTAGAAAGTTTAGCTCCTAATTTCCACAAAGTTAAACTTAAGAACCCGACAAACACCAGAACCAAAAAGTCCTACTGCTCTGAGCAGAAGGATCTTCTAGTCATTAAAACAAAGGCAAACTTATGAAGAAAAAAAAAAAAACCCTAGAGAAAACTGCTCTACCTCTGTGTAAAAAAACCACAATTCCCTTGATATGAAATGTCCAGAAAAGCAAATCTTAAAGACAGATTAGTGATTCCGGGGGAGCTAGGATTAACCACTGATGCGCGCAAGAAGCCTCATCAGGGTACCATCTATACAACTCAGTAAATTTACTAAAAATCACTGAATTGTATACCGAAGACTGAGAATTTTATGGTATGTAAATTATATCTCAATAAGTTAAGAAAGCCATAAACAAAAGTTTCCAACAATCCAGGAAGAAATACTGGCCCCTTACAACGACATAAAAAACATCGGCGCCACTTAAACTGCAAAGGCACTTGCAAATCAACAACCCAAAGTTATGTCCAGCCTCCTCATAAGAGCAAGTAACTTATGAAAAAAAATGTTCAGCCTTATGGTAATAAAGTAATTGAAATGATTTAGTTTTAGCTTATCAAAACTGGCCAACATGAAATAATAGGTCTCTATTTGGTGTACCAATGTGTGAAGGAATGGGCTCCCCTGCTATCTCTCTGGTAAGTGTGTAAACTAGTTCTACCCTTTCTGGACAACAGTCATAACATGTATCACAAACAGGAAAAGAAACATGCCCACAGACACCTCCATTTCACCCGAGGAATTCTGTAGTACAACTATATCTCACAGCCCAACATCCTCAAGAAATGATCGTGGATAGGATGCAAAATATAGTTAAAAGAACACTGCTATGGGGCGCCTGGGTGGCTCAGTGGGTTAAGTGTCTGCCTTTGGTTCAGGTCCTGGGATAGGCCCCACATCAGCTCCCTGCGCAGTGGGGAGTCTGCTTCTCCCTTTGCCCCTCCCCCCAGCTCATGCTCTGTGACTAAAACTTAAAAAAAAAAAAAAAAAAGAACACTTTTAGCCAGCAAACACTTGGAAATATCCTTCTGATAACTGGATACTAGTTCAATTATGGTATATGTGAATGATGGTGATAGAGGCCAATTTATTAACATGGAAAGAAGCCCTGGCTCCTGGTGGGACAGATCTTATATACAATAATTTCTAAGCACATGTTTGAACATACTGTTTTTACAAGCAGGTTTTGCACTACTTTGTGTAATGAATCAGCTTCTGTATTATTTACCAATAACGCAGACTATAAATAGCAAAAAAAGAATACTCAATTTTATAACCACAGGCACACTAAATTAAATTTTATTTTATTAGAGATAGCAAAGTAGTCCTGTGTATTTGAAATGTTCTATTAAGGACTATCTTTGCATGAAGAGAAGTTATATCCAAACACATTCTTTTATCTTCTGGGTAGTTTAAGTTCAATTCTAATGCTCTTACTTTAGATTTTAGTATTTGAAGAATACAAGGACCACAAAAATGTCCTACCTTCCAGCACACACTTTATAGCCTGCATTGGCAATTCCAGCAACTTCGGAGTTATGGGACAGAGTCTTGTCAAACTAAGGATTTCAAAGTTTCCATAATCTACATATCCGACCAGTACGGACTGTTCAGAAGCATAAGCTAAAACGGAGGCGCGGTACCACTGATCATCCTCTGAAAGAAGAACAACTCCGTCTCAAATGATTTTCCAGTTCAGATATAAACAAAAACTTTCCCTCCCCAATTTAGAGAACGTCATCCGTAGGTTTTACTTTAATAGAGTATCAGGCTTTATTGAACAATGTATGCCTAGTCAACATTGCAACTTCTGCTTCTTGAAGCCTTCAACTCCTAAAATCTCCCTTTTATGCATTCCTTACTAGACCACTCACGTCCTGGGTGGTCATGACTTACAACAGGCTTTGTCTCCCCCATAGACAGTTAATTCATTAGGACAGAGAACATGTTTGGGTCTTGGGAATGAATCCGCAACGATGCCTTGATGAGTACAGGAACAATTTGCTAAGCATCAAGCAGGGCTAATTTTAGAAAACCTGGCAGTATGATTCAATCAGACTTCACCGACCAAGCAATCCATTTCCTGGAGGCCCACTTGCATCTCCCCCTTCTGTGAGGCCCCTGGACTCGCTTCCCTTCAGCAGGGAAGAACTGAAGCCAGTTATCACAGCTGTGCTGTGACAGCTCTGTGCTTCCAGGCCTTCCTGCTCTTCCCAAGAAAACCAGTGAAGACATGATCCTGGAAGAGTCCATGTTCACATCCTGGTGTAAACGAAATTATCTGCACCAGTCCCCAAAACTAAAGGGCTGTTAAAACAATAGAAACTTCCTTTGCCAACTCTTCCAGGATTCACAGGCCTTCTTCCCTTGCACATTTGGATTGAGTTAAACTGTGTATATTTAAATGATTGGTGCACTTTAATACTCAAACTTCAAATGCAGCCATCCAGTCCAAACTGGAGATTGTTTCATTTATTATAAATTATACTTTTTTACTTCATTATAAGTAAATTTTACTTCATTATAAGTAAAAAAAAAAATTCAGTAATACTCTTCCCTCACCTGAGAATTGGGCACAACAGATATCGCCAATGGTTGGATAAAAATCTGAGCGTGGAGACACTCGACCACAGTATTCGCTAAGGGATGCCTGAAGTTCAGCGAGTTTATCTGTAGATACAGATCACATCTTAAACACAATAAATACAAATCTACACATTATCTTCTTTTTCACATGTTGAGTCTTTTGAAGTACAAAGATTATACTGACAGCACAAATCAAGAACATCTACTTACGGCCGCTTTGCAGCTGTTGACAAAAGAAGTCTTCTGGAGTCTGAATGTGGGCAACCACCCCACAAAACTCATCGCCTACATTCAAAGTTAACACTTTGGGGATTAGATCACCTCTGTCCACAACAACTTTGTTTTCAGCTGTCATTTTTCCAACATCTTCAAGATCACCTTACCAAAAAACAGAAAAACCAAGGCTTTTTGGTATCATCAATCTAATTTTTGCAGCTTTTCAGACCCAATCATGCTCCTTCAACACCTCTAGGCCTTAACACATGCTATTCTTCCTCCCAGAACACACTCCCGATTCCCCCAGCAACCTGGTTATTTCTTGCTCGGTGTGGTGTCACCTTGAAAAGACTTCTCTTCTGGGGCGCCTGGGTGGCTCAATGGGTTAGAGCCTCTGCCTTCAACTCAGGTCATGATCTCAGGGTCCTGGGATCGAGGCCCGCATCAGGCTCTCTGCTCAGCAGGGAGCCTGCTTCCTCCTCTCTCTGCCTGCCTCTCTGCCTACTTGTGCTCTCTCTTTCTCTGTGTCAAATAAATAAACAAAATCTTAAAAGAAAAGACTTCTCCTCTAACCCAGGGTAGTGCCCTTCCAGGTGCTCCCCTCGCAGCCTGTGTGCACGCTCTCTCATACTGTTTTATCATCTCTTCTCTCCACGTCTGCACTGACCACAGAATACCCTCCACAAAGGCACCTCCACAGTTCCTCAGTGAAGCAAACACTGCCCAGAAGATTTTTGTTCCTTCCACTAGCTACCTCTGCAACACTTGCTATTATTACTGATGACTTCCTTTTAGAAGCATTCACCCTCCTGTTGCTCTGGCAACTTTGTCCCCATTCTCCCATCCAAGTACTAACCAGGCCCGACCCTGCTTAGCTTCCGAGATCAGACGAGATCGGGCGCGTTCAGGGTGGTATGGCCGTAGACTTTGTCCCCATTCTCTATCCACCTCTCCCATCATGACTTCTCACTCGATGTTGCAGGCCCTAGGTTTAAACCTCCCCCCTTTTTTTTCCCAATCCCACACTCTCCCTAACACACCACCAGCATTTATGGTTTCAACCATGACTACCATTAGACCAGTAAGTATTTGGTTTTCTCCTCTAGATGGCAAAGAATTACTACAAAGTTTTTGGCAGAGCTGTCATACTAAGATTTGTGTTTTGGGGATATCATGTATGCAGTACTGTAAGAATACAGACAGCAAACAAAAGGTAAAGTCAGAGAAGGTTGTTGCAATTATCCACAACTGGTAAGGATTCTTGAACTAAAAAAATAGTAAGGAAAAAAAGGATTTTAAAAAAGAAAGTCATATACAAAGGATATTCAAGAAGAACCGATAAAGAGTTGGCAACCAATCAAACAAGGTAAAGGACAGGAGGTAAGGATAAGGTAGATTTAAAAATGTGTCAGCCTCATTTATATGAAAGGATGCACCTAATCACAGCACCATTAACCTGGCAATCACCTCTGGATGAATGAGCAAGGGACAATGAAGTATGTCCACATGCAAAGTAATTGGTAAAGGAACAAAGTAAAGAAGAAAATAGGGCAATAAACACCACATAAAACTAGCCGGTGAGAAAATAAAATGCTAGCTGCAAAACTTCTTAGTTCTCTTGTTACACTAAATGGAAAAACCACATACATAATTAAATGAGAAGTAAAAAAAATTTAAGAAGAAACACCATCTTACCAGAACAGAATGTTATAACCCCTAATTAATATTGCTAGAACACTTAAGGAGGGAAAATTAAACAAAGGAAATGTTAGCTAAAAACCCTTCAACTCAAAATGTCATGATATTTAGTACTTTAGACATTTCTGATAATCATCATGTCAAGGATTAATATGGAAGATAGACAGGAAGGAAAACAGGCAGGGAAGTCTAAGATTAGACATAATGTACTACTAAATGAAAAAGTATCTTTCTTATATAAAGTTCAAAGAATGGTTATTTCCATTAAATCTGACAGTATGACAGCTCTGCCTTTTTTTTTGTTGTTGTTTAGTAGAGAAGATAGTCTTTAGTACCTGGAGTCACTATACTGTTCAACATTAAGTTGAACAAGTGTATACTCACTTGCATCTGCACTTTGCTTCTTAGAATTTTGTCCCTTGGGTTTCAAGCCATATCCCATTTCTATGAGCACATCATCTAAGAGTTTTCCTAAAAATGATTAATATATCTCCATTGAGATATTATACCAAGTATTAGAAGAAAGGCATAAACATGAAACGAATCACAATCATGTGACCTAGAGATTACAGCTATTAATACACTAGCGTATTTCTTACCAGTTCAGTTTCTGTGCACAAAATACAGTTTACTAACGCTCAGCCTTAAAAACAGAGGCAAACTTCCCATTGTCACGTGGCAGAAAATTTTACAAAAATATTTCACCTCCCAATTCTGGATAACATGAAAGATTTAGTTGCCACCTCACTGGCATGCTTAGTCTGACCACCATTTATGAGAAAAAATAAATTTTTGGAATTTGGAATGGTGATCATAATGGCCATATCAAAAGGCTAACAGAGTCCTCCCTACACTAAGTCAGCATCTAGCCTTCGAAGCCACCCAGCTGTGCGACCTTTGCTGGGTCCCTTCTCTGACTGCCGCCTGCAAGAGCAGGGCTCGAGCCGCACTATCCTCACACCCTGAAGGACTTCCAAGTGGAGCTTACTTGGCCTCATTCCATGTTTCTATTTCTTCTCTGCATAACAGGCGAAGACTAAATAACAGAATAACTGCTCCATCTAAAAAAGAAAGATTTAGATCTTACCTGAACTTGGCAGCACAACATCCACTGCAAAGGTAACCATTTCTTCTTTTAAGATGTCGACAATCTTTATAGAGCAGTACTGCTCCATTAACAGTGATTTAATAGTTTTGACACATTCATTGCTCCAATTCCCCTCTGCTGGGATAACACTGGCCACAAAGCACTTTATGGCCTGAAAGATTTTACATGAATTACTAAAAAATTAGTATATGAAATTTTTTCTAATTAATAACATGAAGATTTTTTAAAGATAATATATTTGACACGGAAAATTTATCAGAAATCTTCAAGAACTAAAGAAATAAACAATTTTATGTGTAATTATTTGTCTCTTGTGCTACTCTATCCACAGTGCTTTTCCTTTGGGGACCTGAAGTTTGAGAAATTCATGAAAGGATAATTAATTATCCCTCAAATACATATAAATTTAGGTTGTTTCCAGACAATGTAATAAGCATAGAAATGATAAGATGTCCTTAAAAAATGCTAAGTTTTTCATGTAGGAAAGTATTAATAAGGCTACTTAAATAGAACCAAGAAAGCCAATGAATATTTACACTTAGTAAAAGATAAAAAATATGCCAATAGGTACTTTTTTAAAAATAATAACCACTACAGAATAGAGCAGGCAAATATTGTACCATCAAAATATTAAAAACAGCTCTTTGGGGACACTATTAGGAATTCAGAAAGTAATAAAAGACTCACACATGGAGGAAATAAGTCAATGTTTCTATTTAGTTGGTGAATTCTGTTTACTGGAATTATTTCTTCATTTCCATAATCAATATATAAGACTTGTGCCTTCTTCTGCAGCATATCAATATCTTGTATTATTACTCTGTTCCAGGTCTGAAAGTGGAATAGAATGGTGCTCTGCTTCAAAACCGTATTTCACAACCTTAGGCTTAAAAACTCTCAGCCAATCTACAGAACATGTAAAGGAAAAGCTACAGCTCTGTTCTGAAGCACTCAATTAACTGGTTAATCTTCTAACAATCTGGCTAAGAAATGCCTAAATTTGTCTACTTAGGAGACTTTAATGAGTACAAATATTCCCGGGTTATTCTAGCCCAGGAGACATTATGACACACCAATGCCTCAGCTACAGAAATAAACACAGGCTCAGGACTGGCCATCCATCTATAACTGGCAGAAGAGGAGCCTATAAACAGATCTGGAGGTTGTCACCCAACAGATCTAGAATACCGAATGAGGACGAGATAAGGGAATGTGACCACCGTCTCTGGTTAAGCCAGCAAATGCATTATTAAAAGCTCTGGTTTCCAGTTTATATGACAAAAGTAAATTAAAACATCATATTAAATAATTCATTTCATCAGCAGTTACCTGATCAACAGTGTACTTGGCAACACAAACTTCCCCCTTAACAGGAATGTAATCCTTCTCCTGAGCGGTATTTGCATAGGTTTCCTTTAAACTTGCAGAGAGTTGGTTCATGTATTCTAAAACTTCTGAAGAATATAACTGCACATAAAAGTCACTTGGGTGTTTGAATTCAGTAACTGTACCCTTTCAAAAGACAGAAAAGGTGCAATAATTCACTGAGAACACAAGCAAATGTAAGTTTCTTAGAGCTTTCTAATAAGATTTTTAAAAAAGGTATCATAAGACAGTTTTTGCAATTTCACCAGTTACATTTTGTAGCTTGCTTAGAAGCTCAAAAAACAGGAAACAAGGAATAAAAATCTATAGTTCTTTGGATCTCTGTCCATAGAAATTAAACAACAAATACCTTTATTTCCATGGTTTTCCTGAGTTGTAGACTTCTCAAATCAGAAAACATTATTTTATCAGCACCAATGGCTATTTCTTTAGTAACTCCAAGAGGATAGTCATCCTAGGTTTTAACAAAACAAAACATATGAGTGAGTTACTTACATAAGCACATGTTTCAGCAATACTGTGGGCACCATTTGCTGGAATTGAGGCCAAAATAGCCCCTGAGGCTTGAATAAGTGAGTAGAGAAATAGTGTGTACCTCCCTCCAGGAGCCATTAAAACCCATGGTCCATAGGCAGTGTACACAGTAGTGGGATCACTCAAGAATCAGGCCATAATGGCGATGATAATGTTGAGTTTATAAAATAAAAAGGGGGGTTAGTGCTTTAAGTTTGCACTTGTTAACATTTTGTAAGTATGAATATTTAAGAAAGTCAGATTTTTTTAAGTAGAAGCTAGGACCAGCTAGAGAAGCCTAAAAATTATAGACGAGCTGAGTGCTACTTATATTTTTCAGATTATGAATGATTTAGCCCACATAGTTACCTAAATGGAAGAGGGGTATTACAGAAAAAAAAAATGCTCCTTTGATACGAGGGCAGTACACAAAGCCAGAGAACGTGTGTATGCAGGGACTAGAGAGTGGGGCTGTCTCTCAGGAATCCAAACGATTTTACACTGAGACACAGGCATCACAAGTCTTTCTGGGAAAAGTGCTGGGTGCACATAATGCTCAAAAATCCCCAAGAGTCACCCAATAGATCATTAAGGTGTACAGACTAATTCCACAGGAAACTATGGTTTTTAAATAAACACTGGTACACAGGCGTCTGGCTGACTCAGGGGAGCCTGCGACTCCATCTGGGATCTTGTGAGTCTGAGCCCCATGTTGGGGGCGGAGATCACTTGAATAAACACTGGTGAAATGCAGAAATAAGTGATAAGTATTCTATTTAGCTTAAGTCCTCTTAATTCAATAAAAGGAAATCATTCAAAATTTACTCTAAAGGCAAAAAGTACTTCATACCTCATTTTTCACTTCGATGTTCTTTGTTTTAAAAGGTGATTTACTATCTTCACATTTGCGGAAACTGAAATAAAGCAGCTGACTGTAATACTTATAGTACAGAGCCAATCAAGAGTAGGGGCCACAATGATATTAAACTCGCAATCATCAAATTGCAGAAGGAGAAAAACCGCTTCCTTCAGAGAGTATCACAGTAATAACAAAGCGAAATAGTCCAGGGCCGGCTATGCAACCGTCTACCCTGTGTGTGGGCTCGCCTCTTCCAAAGCCACCTGATTAAAGGGACCTCTACAAGCCATGATCTCCAAGCCCCAGCTTTCTTATCTACAAGATGGAGATAATCCCTACATGATCGCAACAGTTTTGAAGATCGAATGAAGTTAATAAGTGAAAGTGCTTTTTGTAAACTGGCAAATACCATGCCAATAAGACTTTCCTATTTTAAAATCACAATTCATGAGACACTGTGAGAGTTCTACCTTATCAAAATTCAGTTCTACCTTATCAAAAGTTTTACCTTATCAAACGTGACTAAAAGGCATTCTAAAGGTCTAATCATTACAAACTTAAAGTTCTAACTCTAAATATGTACTAATAAAATTATATTCATGGAAACTCGGTCTAAATTTGTAAGCTCTTCATTTCAGATTTGCATCCTTTATGTTACACCCCAGTCAATAAAAGTAACAACTTCTACATAGTTATGGCCCGCTTACCTCATTTGATTCCTACACTATCAAAAAAAAAAAAAAAGGCCCCTTTAAATATTCTCTAATGAATAAAAAAAATTATACTTACTTTTGTTGAACAGGTTTGCACACAATGCTGTGTGCTGACCAGTCCCTTCTCTGGCACGCTGTGGAGCAGTAGTATGTCTGCTTGCACTGTGAACACCTCAGTGATCCTACAGAACACAGCCCGTAATATCACCAGTGTTTTATTCCAAGTATTTGTTGCTGAGAGCAAGACATTTTCAAAGACCAGACATATCAATTACCCTTCTATTAATCACATCAGGAAGATTACTTGAAGAGGATTATGCTGTTTGTGATTAGGCGTTAAGATTAAATTTTTAAAGCTCTCTCAAATTGCACATAGGAATGCAAAGATGAAAATGAAAGGGAGGACAGAATGAAAACATAACTGACTTCCTAAAGTGGAGCCCAGAACACATTATAAAAGGAACAATCAAAGGAAATAGAAAATCTGCGGTAGTGAAAACAAACTTGTGCAAGTAGACTCTGACGTGGCTTGTGACCTCGTGCCGCTAAAAAAAAAAAAATACAAGACAAAAAAACCAAGGAAGAGAATCACCCCTGGAAGAACCCAGGAAGCTTTTTAAATAAAGTACTAAAAAATCCTATGAATATACAGGCAGGAAAAAAAAAAAAAAAAAACCACATAAAGAAACAACAAAAAAAAATCGAGGCTGGCTTCAAATGCTTCTACTCCAAAAATAAATAAATAAAAGCTAAATATCCAAATAGCCAGTAAGCACATGAAATACTGCTCAAGATCATTCACTGACCATGAAGGAAATAGAAGTCAGAACCACTCTGAGACACCAGTACACACCCACAAGAAGGGGTGAAGTTGAAAAGACCAGCAGCACCAAATGACAGAGATGGGGAGTGCACAGAACTCATTATCACTGGAAAGGTAGAATGGGATAACTACTCAGGAAAATGGCTTGGCTGTTTCCTCTAAAGTTAAATATATACCTTTGACTCAGCAATTATACTCCTAGGTATGTACCCAAGAGAAATAAAAACGTATATCCACATAAGGACTTGTGCAAAAAATGGAGAGAGCTCTATTCATAATAACCGAAAGCTAAACACAAGCAAAATTGTTCAACAAAAAACCAGATACACCGTGATATAATGATACAAATGGTACTCAGCAACAAAAAATAGTGTACACAGAGCATGTATTAATATCAAAAATATTCTAAATAAAAAAAGGGTTCACACAAAAGAATCAAGATTCCATTTATACGAATTTCTAAAACTGGAAAAATTAATTTACAGTTAAAAAAAAAAACAACACTGTGGTTGCCTCTAGTGCCCATAGAGAATGGAAGGAAGAGGCTAGGAGGGAACTTTCTAAGAAGATGGAAATAATCTGTATGTTGATCAGCATGTGAGTTTGTGCAAGCCAATGCATGTAAATCTTATCACAAACAAAACTACAGGAAATAATAATCTCCTAGGAAAGGAAGCAGCAAGAATGGAAAGGTATGGATGAACAAGAACTGTAGGTGCTGGTAGCTGCTGAAGCAGAGAGATGGGTATAGAGCGCAGATACACTATTCTGTTCATACTTACTATGTTTTAAAGATTTTTTTTTTTTGACAGACAGAGAGAGATCACAAGTAGGCAGAGAGGCAGGCAGAGAGAAGAGGAAGCAGGCCCCCTGCTGAGCAGGGAGCCCGATGCAGGCCATGATCCCAGGACCCTGGGATCATGACCTGAGCCGAAGGCAGAGGCTTTAACCCAGTGAGCCACCCAGGCACCCACTTTTATTATGTTTTAAACTTTCCATAATAAAAATATTTTTCAAACATGTGAAAAACTAAACCAGACACGTTAGGGAAATAAATATGCTTACCAAACAGGCCACAGCGATGGCACGTTGTTGACCGAAAAGGAGGTCCTAAGGAGTTGAAGAGTGTTGAATTATTTATGGACAAGGAATTCTCAACCAACTTGTGTATTTTTTTTGACTTTGCAGGAGGCACATTATTGCTAGGCTTCTATTAAGAAAAGAGAATAGCAATATTAAAACTTATTAGTAATTTTCAAAAATACTGTATTTGGGATTTCCTCTTCTGGACAGATAAAATAGATGTACCTTTCCCTATTCCTCCCATTACATACCACTAAAAAACCCTGGACTTATAAACAAATGTAAGCTGACTTTGACAAGAAGGCAGCAGACAGGCTAGGAAACTTGGGACCCAGAGAAGAACAAGACAATGAGTTTCTTGAGTTTTCTTTTTGCCTCACATATTCCAGACACGGTGCTGGAGAAGCCAGCAACCCAAAATGCCAAACAGTACAGACAATAAAAGCCCCAGTGGAAAGTCTGCTCTCTCGAGCTAAAAGACCAGGAAACGACAAGCCTGGCAATACAAACCCGTAACTGTTCTACCCTAGACCAACACCACAGAGAAGACGGTGGTGTTCTAGAGTAGGGAGCTGGCACTTCATCCCCGGGAGTCTCCCCCGGAACCTGGACCTCCACCCGGCCCGTATGAGTGTTCCTCCCACCTTGACCAGCATTATTAGGGTGGTGGGAGAGGTGGTGGAAGAGGATTGTCCAGTGGACAATCAGGACTTTTCACCACCAGTCAAAAGTAATGAGTGTCTCCCAAATCTCCCTCTAATTCTCCTCCCTGGCCCACCTGCTCTCTCCCCACTCCATTCTACTCCTATGTCGGTAAAGAGGCACTCATCACTCCCAGGCAGGAGGAGGTATCCTATGAGGCTACTTAGAAGCTGTAACTCCCACCCTCACCCAAAAGCAAGGGAGTGCACCTCCTTGAGTGCCACCTGAGGCTGAGTGGGGAACCTGGACAGCTGCTCCCACCCAGCAGCACCCACCTTCCTCTGATGTAGGGTCAGAGGAAGCAAGCTAAAACAAAGTTTAAATAAGATACAAAATTTCATTAACATAATACCCCAAATGTGCCAGTCTCAATAGAAAATAACTTGCCTTATTAATAAAAAGAAAATCACAACTGAATGAAAAAAAATGCCAATATCAAGACAACAGAGAATTTTATTTGACAAACATTTTAAAGCAGCTGCCAATACTTCAATAAGCTATTACGAGCACCCTTGAAACAAATGTGAAGGGTCCCAGCCCAGAAATAGAAGATATAAAGAAGAACCAAATGGAAGTTTTACAACCGGAAAGTTAAAATAAAAAGAAAACACAATGAGGGACGCCACGGCAGAATGGAGAGAACAGAGGAAAGGCTCAGTAAACTTGAAGACTGAACAACAGAAATTTCCTAATCTAACGAGAGAGAAAAAACAAAATGGAGAAAACCTAAATTAACGGAGCCCTCAGAGACCTATGGGACTATAACAAAATATTTAATATTCATGTCTTCAGAGTCCCAGGAGAGAAAAAAGAAGGCAGGGTGAAGAAGTTCTCAAATAAAAAATGCCCCAGGGCGCCTGGGTGGCTCAGTGGGTTAAAGCCTCTGCTTTCGGCTCAGGTCATGATCTCAGGTCCTGGGATCGAGGCCCACATCGGGCTCTCTGCTCGGCAGGGAGCCTGCTTCCCCCTCTCTCTCTGCCTGCCTCTCTGCCTCTTTGTGATCTCTCTCCCGCTGTGAAATAAATAAATAAAATCTTAAAAAAAAAAAAAAAAATGCCCCAGACTTATAAAAGTTGGCAAAAGATATAAATCTACAAGTTCATGCTGAGCAAGTCCCAGACCAAATAAAAGAAATCCACAGCAAGATGAATGTAGTCAAACTTTTCAAAAGCTAAAGACAAAAAAAGATTAAAAGCAGAAAGAGAAAAAGGACATCTTACTTACAGGGGATAAAGTACTTCAGGAGGGAAAGGATTTCTCAACAGATACCTTGGAGAGCAGAAGGAAGTAATACAACATTTTTCAACTGCTGAAAGAAAAGAACTGTTAGCTGAGAAACTTATCCAGGAAAAGTATCCTGCAGGAATAAAAAAGAAATCAGAACATTCTCACAGGAAGGAAAACTAAGAATTTGTCACCAGCAGATCTATCCTAAAAGAATGGCTAAAGGAAGTTCTCTAAACAAAAGGAAATAAAAGAATGTTGGAACAAAAGGGAAGGAAGAACACATTAAGCAAAAATACAATAAGCACAATAGACTTAATAGAAAAAAACTGAAGCAAAAGGAAACTGAAAAGAGAAAAAGACCATATATAATTACAGAGACCTTAATATCCTCTCTTAACAATTAACAGAACTACCTAGAACATCACCAAGAATACAAAAGAACTCGAGATCACCATCAACCAATGGATTCTGTTAGACATTTATAGATCATTCTACACAACCACAGAATGGACATTCTTTTCAAGTGCTAAAGAACATATACTAAGACCACACACTGGGGCCATAAAGAAAAGCTCAACAAATTTAAATCACACAGAGGATGTTTTTCAACCATAGTGGACTCAAACTAGAAATAAGTAACAGGGTAATTCATAATCTTCAAACATTTGAAAACAGTAGACATCTAAACAACTCATAAGTCAAAGAGGAGGTCTCAAAGGAAATTAAAAAAAATGTTGAACTAAAAGAAAAAGAAAATATAACAAATCAAAATTTGTAAGGCACAGTTAAAGCATTGCCGAGAGGTAAATTTATAGCACTGAGTTCACACATTAGAAAAGAGAGAAAGTCTCAAATCAATAATCTAAATTCCTATCTTAAGAATCTAAAAAAGAAAAAAAAACATGCTGAAAGCAAACATAAGCAAGGAAGCAAAGATAAAAGGAGAAATCAATGAAATTAAAAATAAAAACTTGGAGGAAAAAAAAATCAATGAAATAAAGTGCTGGTTCTTTCATAGGACCAAAAAGGGGGCACTTGGGTGACTCAGTTGGTTAAACATTGGACATCAGCTCAGGTCATGCTCTCGGGGTCCTGAGATCAAGCCCCGGGTCAGGCTCCCCCTACCAGCAGGGAGAGAGCTTCTCCTTCGACCTCCCTCAACCCTCCTCCCCCCCAAATAGAATAAATATGCCTAATTTTTGACAAAAGTGCAAAAGCAATTCAGTGGAGGAGATACAGCATTTTAAACAAATGGTGGAGAAATTGGACCACAAATCTAAATGTAAAATTATAAAACTTTTTGGGAAAAATGCCCCAAATTTTCTGTATCTGAAGTAGCAAAGAATTTCTAGGCTTGACACTAAAAGCACAATCTATAAAAGAAAAAGTGGTCAGGACATCATTAAAATTAAAAAATTTGCTCTGCTAAACACCCTGGTAAGGTATCTGGAAATTGAGTAATTCTTCATTAACACAAAATATGTTTAGAATCTTTTACACCCAAACAAAAACACAAAATAGGAAAGAAAAAAACAAAAACAAAAACCTTACACTATTTACTTCTTTGGGTGGTGAAATGTTTCCAACATTTAATGGTGACACTGAGTTTCCTGGAGAGAAAACATAAAAGCCAAATATTACTTTATTCCTGAAAATGTACACTACCATAATTACATATTAAAATAATAAAACTATACCATAATAGCCTTAAACCTACACTACAAATAAGCGACAACCTACTTTTCCTAATGAAAATGAAGGATTTGTTTGAAACTTCCTTAATTACTATTCCTCTTATTGTGCATTTTTCTCCATTACTGAGGCAGCAATTCTCAAATTTTTTGAACCCTAGACTCATTTACACATTTAGAAATTGAGAACCTCAAAGAGATTTTGTTTATGTGCCCTATGTCTGTCAATATTTACCAATGTTAGAAATTAAGGGGCATGGGGCTGGCTCAGTCAGTAGAGCATAAGACTCTTGATTTAGAGGTCATGAGTTCAAGTCCCACATTGGGGATAAAGCTTACTTTAAAAAAAAAAAAAAGTAAGAGCCCCTGGTGGCTCAGTTGGTTAAGTATCCAAATTTTGATTTCAGCTGAGATCATGATCTCGGGGTCCTGAGACTGAGCGCTGTGATGGGTATGGAGCCTATTTCTCTCCCTCTCCCTCTGCCCCACTCTCCCTAAAAACTGTTAAAAAGAAATTAAAATTAGAAATTTTAAACTTCTAAAAATTAAAAACATTTATTTAAAAATAAGTGTACTATGTTGACATGATTTTTTTAAAGATTTTTTAAAATTTATTTATGTATATGACACAGAGAGAGAGATCACAAGTAGGCAGAGAGGCAGGCAGAGAGAGAGAGAGAGGGAGGGAGAAGCAGGCTCCCAGCTGAGCAGAGAGCCCAATGCGGGGCTCAATCCCAGGACCCTGAGATCATGACCTGAGCCAAAGGCAGTGGGTTCAACCCACTGAGCCACTGAGGTACCCCATGATTTTTGTTTTTAAAGCAACTACATTTTCCAAACCAAAAAAAAAAAAAAAAAAAAAAAA